>CM042993.1:21508183-21718080 GCA_023678885.1 Pogostemon cablin | reverse complement strand
TGTACATTCACAAGATCTGAACGTGCTGACCAAATTACAGCTCAATCCGACCGTTGAAACTTCGGTTATTGCCTATGCAATATCACTGCGCTGGATTTTCTCTCAAAAACGTGATTCTATTTTTGCCCTCTTTTTCTTCCTTGCATGTGAAATTGACGAACAGTTTTCGTCGAATCCTCTCACACACAACCATGGACGAATAGATATGATACAGGGTATATATCACATAGGGATATTCATGGTTTGCGCAATAAAACCAAAACCCTAAACATGTGATCCTAATTCCGAAAAATTAATCACATAAACCCTAGCCTAACGTGTCACGCTTCACCACGAAACCGACGCTCTGATACCAATTGTTGGCATTCGATCGTTTGGTTAACGTGACCCGTTAGGGTTCCATGTATTTCTAACAAGCAGCGGAAGCAAGTAAACATGAAACGCATTACCTTTCACCAAGGGTTGATGTAGAGGTTGAATTCTCGCTGGCAGACTGCGCAGTCCCACGAGAATAGCCATAAGTTCCACTTCTCATGTCGGAATTGAGTGGTCTTTGCGCTCAGACGATCCTCTCTTCGACGGCTTTCCGTTAGTATATAATACATCAAAATCAGAGTACTGTACGATTTTTTATGAATTTTGTAACATGACGAACTGCAGCAGCAAACGACCTTTCGGTCTTCTGTTGTATGTCCCAAGTCCGATCTCGACGTCGTGTGGGCGACGATCTATGAGACCTTCTCAATCTGCTATCAACCCTAATCACACGTGAATAATGAATTAGATTAGGGTTCCAGATAAGCTGAGGTGACTTATATACATGGGCTACAGCAGGGACCAGGAGGAGAAATTGGGTTGGGCCTCCATTGGGCTTAAGTATCCAAGCTTAGCCCAAAGCTTATACTTAAGTCCAATAATAATAATATATTCCACTAAAATATTATTACTGCACTACCGTACCAATCCCAAAATTACGTTTTGGGCTCCTTCTTATTATGAGCCCGTTAGTCTCCCCATGTTTAAGATATACAATGTCCATTAATTAATTTAAGTTACTGACAACTCAATTAATTAATATCTCATCCAAGAGTAGTACCACTCAACCTCATTATCATGCCGGAATAAATTCCACCTGCAGGGTTTACATGATAATCCTTATGAGCTCCTCAAGGGGACATCATCAACCTATGACGGACACGGATTCCTTCTACAATCAACAGCACACCATAGATACAGCACTATTTCCCAACTCACCGAGTTTATTGATTTAATTGCATCTAAATCTCACCCATTGATGAATCAAAGAAATATATACTGCCCTACGTGTCGAGGTTATTGTATAGGGATTAAGAGCACGAACATCCATAATAACAGAGATCAAGTTCTTCTATAAGTCAGTATAAGTTGAACGATCTCAGGTGGTCCTGCTCAATACACATAAGTGCACTAGAGTGATTCTATAGCCAAGACAAGCTAATACCAAACCACACTACAACCATCCCGATAGAGAGTCCCCGTCTATCTCGGTTGTGAGCATCTGTTTATACTTTATAAGGAAACCGATAATATGATCTTCCGCGTGTTGTCGCACAACATATTATCTACAGTATAAAATAAGTGGACTATTGCATCATGCATATAAATAAATTATAAGACGCAATCATTTGATCATATGATTCTCATTTCAAATTAATTGTTTAAACATTGTTCATACAAAAACCTAGACTTTTAGTATACAATCCAACAAATCCTTGGTAACAGATTTGAGAATTTCCTAAGCAACGAGCGTAGGCAATACGTAGGCAGTCCTAGGTAACGGGCGTGGGCAACCTGTGGGAAATCCTAGGGAACGGGCGTGGGCAATCCAAGGCAACGGGCGAGGGTAACTCATGGGTAATCCTAGGCAACGGACGTAGGCAATCCTGGCAACGAGCGTGGGCAAAGCGTGGGCCATCCAAGAAAATGGGCTTGGACAATCCTAGGCAAAAGGTATAGGCAACCAATGGGCAATCCTTGGCAACGGGCGTGGGCAACCCGGGGGCAATCCTATGCAACGGACGTGGATAACCCGTGAGCAATCCTAGGCAACGGGCATGGACAATCTTTTACAACGGGCATGGGCAACCACTGGACAATCCAAGGCAATTAGCGTGGGCAACTCGTGTGCAATCCTAAGCAACAGACATGGGTAGCCCGTGCCATATCATAGGCAATGGGCATGGGGAATCCAATGCAACGGGCATGGGTAACTCATGGGGAATCCTAGGAAATGAGCGTGTGCAACCCTAGACAAAGGGCATGGACAACCACTGGCAATCTTAGACAATGAGCGTGTGCAACCCTAGGCAATAGGCGTGGGCAACCACTGGGCAATCTTAGGAAACGAGTGTGGACAACTCGTGGGCAATCCTAGACAATGGGCATGGGCAGCCCGTGCGCATTCCTAGGCAACGGACATGGGCAACCGGTGGGCAATTCTAGGCAACAGACGTGGGTAATCCTAGGCAACGAGCGTGTGCAACCCTAGGCAAAGGACGTGGTCAAACTATGGGCCTATCCTATGCAACGGGTGTGGGCAATCCCAGGCAATAGGCATAGGCAACCCGAGGGCAATCCTAAGATACGGGCGTGGGCAATACTAAGCACTGGGCGTTGGCAACCGTGGGCGATCCTGGGCAACTCATAGGGAATCCTTTGCAACGGGTGTGGGAAACCACTGGGCAATCCTAGACAACATGCATGGGCAACCCGTGAGCAATACTAGGCAACGGGCATTGACAATCCTAGGCAATGGGATGGGCAACCCATGGGCAATCCTAGGAAACAGACGTGCGCAACCACTGGCAATCCTAGGCAAAGGGCGTGGGCAACCCATGGGCGATTCAAGGCAACGGGTGTGGGCTACCCGTATACAATAATATGCAAATGGCATGAGCAACCCATGGGTAATCCTAAGCAACGAGCGTGTGGAAACCTAGGCAATGGGCATGGCAACCACTGAGCAATCTTAAGTAACGAGCGTAGGCTGTTGGCAATCGATCGTTTGGTTAACGTGACCCGTTAGGGTTCCATGTATTTCTAACAAGCACGGAAGCAAGTAAACATGAAACGCATTACCTTTCACCAAGGGTTGATGTAGAGGTCGAATTCTCGCTGGCAGTCTGCGCAGTCCCACGAGAATAGCTATAAGTTCCTCTTCTGATGTCGGAATTGAGTGATCTTTGTGCTCAGACGATCCTCTCTTCGACGGCTTTCCATCAGTATATAATACATCAAAATCGAAGAACTGTACGATTTTATACGAATTTCGGAACATGACGAACTGCAGCAGCGGTCTTCTGCTGTATGTCCCAAGTCCGATCTCGACGTCGTGTGGGCGACGATCTACGAGACCTACTCAATCTGCTCTCAACCCTCATCACACATGAATAATGAATTAGATTAGGGTTCCAGATAAGCTGAGGTGACTTATATACATGGGCTACAGCAGGGACCAGGAGGAGAAATTGGGTTGGGCCTCCATTGGGCTTAAGTATCCAAGCTTAGCCCAAAGCTTATACTTAAGTCCAATAATAATAATATATTCCACTAAAATATTATTACTGCACTACCATACCAATCCCAAAATTACATTTTGGGCTCCTTCTTATTATGAGCCCGTTAGTCTCCCCATGTTTAAGATATACAATGTCCATTAATTAATTTAAGTTACTGACAACTCAATTAATTAATATCTCATCCAAGAGTAGTACCACTCAACCTCATTATCATGCCGGAATAAATTCCACCTGCAGGGTTTACATGATAATCCTTATGAGCTCCTCAAGGGGACATCATCAACCTATGACGGACACGGATTCCTTCTACAATCAACAGCACACCATAGAGACAGAACTACTTCCCAACTCACCGAGTTTATTGATTTAATTGCATGTAAATCTCACCCATTGATGAATCAAAGAAATACATACTGCCCTATGTGTCGAGGTTATTGTATAGGGATTAAGAGCACGAACATCCATAATAACTGAGATCAAGTTCTCCTATAAGTCAGTATAAATCGAACGATCTCAAGCGGTCCTGCTCAATACACACAAGTGCACTAATGTGATTCTAAAGCCAAGACAAGCTAATACCAAACCACACTACAACCATCCCGATAGAGAGTCCCCGTCTATCTCGATTGTGAGCATCTGTTTATACTTTATAAGGAAACCGATAATATGATCTTCCGCGTGTTGTCGCACAACATATTATCTACAGTATAAAGTAAGTGGACTATTGCATCGAACATATAAATAAATTATAAGATGCAATCATTTGATCATATGATTCTCATTTCAAATTAATTGTTATAACATTGTTCATACAAAAAGCTAGACTTTTAGTATACAATCCAACATGGGCAACCCGTGGGCAATCCTAGGCAACAAGCATGGACAGCCTGTGCGCAATCTGAGGCAATGGGCAAGGAAAATCCTAAGCAACGGGCGTGGGCAGCCCATGGGCAATACTAGGCAACGGGCGTTGGCAAACTGCGGGCAATCCCAAGCAACAAGCGTTTGCAACCCTTGGCAAAGGGCGTGGGCAACCTATGGGCTATCCTAGGCAACGGGCGTAGGCAATCCTAAGCAATAGGTATAGGCAAATCGAGCTCAATCCGAGGAAATGGGCATGGGCAATCCTAGGCATCGGGCTGATTAGCCAAAATATAGTGGTATGACCAATTAAAGAAATTATCGAACCACAGGGAGGAAGGTACTAGAGTTTAAGCGATCTCAAGTTTATCGTGATTTTATAAGGACGACGGAAGAGAGGATAGGAGCAAATGAATGCAATTATGCTAAAGCAAGAAATAAAGATAAAATGAATGCAAAGATAAGATGGTTCCAAATGATGCAAGGATGAGATTAACAGCAATCATGGCATAGATAATTAAGTAATCATGCAATTAATTCTAATCTCTCATGGACAAGGTATAGAAGCGATCACTAATTCCACCTAAACTCTCTCTCGAGATGGATAGGATGTAGGCCCTCAACAAGGCTCCCAAACGCACATAGGATCGAGACAATAGTAAACACCTCCCACTAGGTACTAATTACTCTATGAGTTCCCTAATTAGGTACTAAATCATAAGCAATATTCCCTTTTAAGGTACTATGAATTCACTAATTGTTTGGGTCTCCTCATTTAATCAACCAACCTCTCGATTAAGCTAATCAAATGTTCTATCAAAGGGTTCTAAATCTAGAAGGATATCTCTATCTCATTCTAAATTAATGCACATGAAGTGTATGATGAAATGATTCAATGAACTATCCTAAACACATAATTGATTTCTCAATCTAATCACATGCCCATGACAATTAATCACACAAATCATCATATACATCAAGCAATCAACAATCAATGATAGAAATAACACAAAGCCCATTCAAGATTAAAATCAATTTGCATAAAAACTAAATTATCCAACACCAATCATGGAGCTAATCTCACAAAGGAGATTAGCCTCTCATATCCATAAGAAAATTAACATAGACATTAAGATCCTTACAAAACATGATCAATCTATAAAGAAATGCACAAAAATTAGAATTAGATTCCCCCTTTGAAGTGCTCCAATGGAGATCTCCTTCTTCTTCTTGTGATCTCACTCTCCCTTGCTTCCTTGATCACTTGGATGGGGGATTTGATGGAGGGGATCAAGTGTAGATGGGTGGATGAAGAATGGATGAAGATGATGGTGGAAAATGGAAGAAATGGTGTGTGAGGTGTGTGTGGAAGGGGTGGAAATCGGATTTTTTTATAAAATATGAATGGAGGGGTATTTATACCCTTTTGGGCCTTCTAGAAGGATTCTGATTTTTTTCTGATCCAAGACACGACACGAGTCGTGTGGCGCAACACGGCCATGAGGTGCCCGTGTTGCGTGAACTGATGCTCCCGCACGGCCATCGTTTACAGGCCCGTGTTGGCTACACGGGTCGTGTGCTGCAACACGAGTCGAGCTCCGCAACACGGCCAAGTGGTGGTCGTGTTGGATGAATAGATGTTGCCGCACGACCATTCTGGACAGGCCCGTGTTAGCTACACGAGTCGTGTACTGCGACACGGCTCGTGCCACCGACACGGCCAGTCGTGTTGCTGCTGCCCTGATTCCTTCACTGTTTTGGCTCGTTCTACCTCGTTTCAACTCCAAATTGAGTTCCGCTTTTTCCTACATCTTCCTTATCCTATTTAGCATCAAATAAAAAGTGAAAATAGTAGGTTTAAGCTCATTCACACACATTTCCATGAAAACACAAAACACAACCAAATAACACATAAAATACGGATAAAAATATACGAAAACACATATAAAAAGACACTAAAATCTAGGTGAAAATATCACTCATCACACCCCCAAACTTAAAGTGTTGTGCGTCCCCGCACAACGAAAATGATAAACCAAGGAGAGTGATTTTCACCTAGGAAAAGACTAAACGAACATAAGTAACAACACATCATTAGCAACAAGAATTAAAAATTATGCTAAGGCATCCTACAACATTAAACTCATAACATGAGAAATTAACAAGTTCAATCAAAAGAGAATAAAGTGTAATATAGACCCTTTTACGTCCAAGCCTCACAATGGATATTGATGTCTCTCAACACTCTTTTGAAATAGGGTAAATCACACTCATTAATCGATTGGCTCGACTCGCTATAAGCTTGCTCGCGGACTATATTCACAAACCACCAAAGTTTCAATCAATGATCAAAAAGGTCTTTAATTAGGATGTAATGATAGGCTCTTTGGTAGGGTAGGAAGATATGGATAATAGTGACTAAGCAAGTATAAGTAATCGAAGAGATGGCCAATTTCTCCAACTTCTCCACTTTTCTTTCTTCCTTTCTCAACTTTGGTAATCACAAGCACTAATCATCAACATTCCTTTGGATTGAGCTTCTTATGATGCATGCTTCCTTTCTTTGAATTTTTATTTCCTTGAGCATCTTGTTGTTGCTTTACTCATTTTTCTTGTTTTGAGGTTGCATGTTCATTCTTTTCTATGCTCTTTTTCATCCTTTTTCTTGCTTGTTTACCATTTCCTTTTTCTTTTTCTTCCTTATCAAACATTTCTAGTTACCATCTCCTCAATCACCCACACAAATGGTATATATGTAAGGCTTAAGTGGGTAATCATGGCTTGTAATGTGCTATATTCACAATAAAAAGGCTTAAAGGCTCAAAATGGTTGACTAGGGATGATGTTCATGGTAGGAAAATATAAGGTAATGACTATAATAACAAGGATGGCCTTAGATCATGTCACTAATCTCCACAAATTGGGCTCGTTCCTATAGTCCTTGAGCAAATTCTAGCTTATCAAACACAACCAATCCACTCATGAAGAAAAATACCATGTATGCACGGTTGAGGCTCAAACGCTCACAAGCTTGTGCTCGGACCTTAAGAAACTTATTACACCACATCCATCTCAAAATTGAACAAGTTAAGTAAAATATGTCACAATTCGAAAGTGTAGAGATTCTTAATCATAACTTGTCATCACTTACTACCACAACATATCACCACTCATGTTCAAAAATGACTCACAACATCCCAAAACAAACCTCCAAACATACCAAGACAAAAATAAGAAAACACACAAAACATAAAATAAAGACTCAACAAACAATAAACAAAACAAAAACACATAACATGCAAGAATAAAAATCACTATCATTAAACAATGAAGCACACATTCAAATCATCCATAAACAATGTAAGCTCACAATCATCCCAACCTTGATTGAAAAGAAAATCCTAATTTACGAAAATAAACATCCCAAAAACATAACACATAAAGTAGCATGCTAATCACATCAATACACATCAAAATATGTCAAGCAACTAGAAGTGATAAGGTGTAGAATACTCCCTCAATGGGCATTTGGTAAAGAAAACGTTAGCTCCAAGCTCCATTCGTGCTTCCAATACCTTTCACTCATGCTCAAACACTTAACAAACACCGTTAGCTCAACAATTGCATTTAACAAATATGGACTATCATGCACTTCAACACCACCAATCATACCAAAATCAAACCAAACTCATGAGAAAAATTTTAAAATTAGCTCAAAAATACGAAAAGTATATGCTTTCAAGACAAAGTATGTCACACCACTCCATATCCCCCCAAACTTAAATTGAAACAAGAGTTTCGAGGTAAGTTTGCAAAAAGTGGTGTGACTTACTTTCACACTTCAAATCAAGCACTTATCGTTTGTCCAATACACATTCTCCTCATGAACACAATCAATCTACATGCCAAAAATGCAAACAAACAAATCCATCAACCTTATTGAAAGCATTAAATAAAGCAATAAAAGGTAATGATGGGTTGCCTCCCATCTAGCGCTAAGTTTAACGTCTTCAAGCCAGACGATAGTCTTTAGCTCATGGTGGTCTTGAATAGTCCTTAGGCACTATCATAGGTTTCTTCTTGAAGTAGTGCCTTGTGCTCTCCCGTTCAACCACTAGAACGGTTCCCTTCTTATTAAATAGCTCAAGTAATTGGTCTCCGAAGGCGTTCTTCACAAGGAATGGCCCTTTCCACTTGTTCCACTTTTTCCATGGGGCTTTATATGCATTTTGAACTTCAACCACATCCCCCGGTAAGAATTCGGGCATTGACAAGTGTTGTTGTCCTCTTGCAACCTTTTTCCTACAATCACCAAACAAATTTTTATCAATAAAATCATGAAAGTTCTTAAGAGAATTTGAAATTTCAATAGAATGAGAAGGTTTAGGCTTGTGGGGAGTGAAATCCATGATCTTAGTTTCCGGAGACTTCTTTTCTTCCATAAGGGCATGAATCTCTTCTCGATTTTGATGTTTTACTTTCTCAACCATCTCTTCAAGAGACTCGACAAATTTATCAAATTCCTCCGTCAACTCTTCTTTCAACTTTGTAGCTTTCACCCACTTAGGCACCCTTTCTCTCTTTTCCTTCATAACCTCATCAACCCCCAAACTATCCTCTTTTCGATCTTTAATAGAGGAAGAAGGCTTGTTGTTCTCAACGGTGGATACAACTTGACTAACTTGGTGCTCAATGGAATCCAATCTAGCACCGAATGCTACTATTGCACTTGTCACCATGTCACACCAATTTCCGATTCGATCCATCCACATTTCATTAAACTTACTCTCCTTCTCTATGCGATCCATAACCATTTCAAACATCTTTTCTCCAAACATTGCTATGTGGTCACTTTGGGTGGAATAAGAGGTGTTGGAGTCTGGAAAATTTCCCCATAGATGTGGTTGATTTCCTTCTTGATGACTAGAAAAATTTCCTTGAAAAACATCTTCCACACCTTGAGGGTATACTTGATGACTCATTTGATGAGGAACTCCAAAATCTCCATAACCTTGTTGTAGGAATTGCATATCTTGTACTCCATAATCCGGTTGCAAATTAGGTTCACCATTTGGCATTTGAAATCTTTGAAAATTTCCTTGTGTGTTCATAACGGAATGAACACTTCTATTCACCATATCTCGAAGAGTATCCATGTAGCTCATATTTTTGGGGTTGCTCTCCTTCTTCTTCCTTCTCAAGGTATGCACCTATAAAAGAAAGAAAAATTAGAACAAAATTTTCCAAAGCAAATATAAGATGCAAAAAAAAAAAAATAAAAAAAAAATATCCTTATTAAGACCACTCTAAACAATCCTTCGTCAAACTACTAGCGACCGTTACCTCCCCGGCAACGGCGCCATTTGATTAGCCAAAATATAGTGGTATGACCAATTAAAGAAATTATCGAACCACAGGGAGGAAGGTACTAGAGTTTAAGCGATCTCAAGTTTATCGTGATTTTATAAGGACGACGGAAGAGAGGATAGGAGCAAATGAATGCAATTATGCTAAAGCAAGAAATAAAGATAAAATGAATGCAAAGATAAGATGGTTCCAAATGATGCAAGGATGAGATTAACAATAATCATGGCATAGATAATTAAGTAATCATGCAATTAATTCTAATCTCTCATGGACAAGGTATAGAAGCGATCACTAATTCCACCTAAACTCTCTCTCGAGATGGATAGGATGTAGGCCCTCAACAAGGCTCCCAAACGCACATAGGATCGAGACAATAGCAAACACCTCCCACTAGGTACTAATTACTCTATGAGTTCCCTAATTAGGTACTAAATCATAAGCAATATTCCCTTTTAAGGTACTATGAATTCACTAATTGTTTGGGTCTCCTCATTTAATCAACCAACCTCTCGATTAAGCTAATCAAATGTTCTATCAAAGGGTTCTAAATCTAGAAGGATATCTCTATCTCATTCTAAATTAATGCACATGAAGTGTATGATGAAATGATTCAATGAACTATCCTAAACACATAATTGATTTCTCAATCTAATCACATGCCCATGACAATTAATCACACAAATCATCATATACATCAAGCAATCAACAATCAATGATAGAAATAACACAAAGCCCATTCAAGATTAAAATCAATTTGCATAAAAACTAAATTATCCAACACCAATCATGGAGCTAATCTCACAAAGGAGATTAGCCTCTCATATCCATAAGAAAATTAACATAGACATTAAGATCCTTACAAAACATGATCAATCTATAAAGAAATGCACAAAAATTAGAATTAGATTCCCCCTTTGAAGTGCTCCAATGGAGATCTCCTTCTTCTTCTTGTGATCTCACTCTCCCTTGCTTCCTTGATCACTTGGATGGGGGATTTGATGGAGGGGATCAAGTGTAGATGGGTGGATGAAGAATGGATGAAGATGATGGTGGAAAATGGAAGAAATGGTGTGTGAGGTTTGTGTGGAAGGGGTGGAAATCGGATTTTTTTATAAAATATGAATGGAGGGGTATTTATACCCTTTTGGGCCT
The DNA here is from genome assembly GCA_023678885.1 of Pogostemon cablin. Classification (NCBI taxonomy): domain Eukaryota; kingdom Viridiplantae; phylum Streptophyta; class Magnoliopsida; order Lamiales; family Lamiaceae; genus Pogostemon; species Pogostemon cablin. The sequence continues at coordinate 21,707,143 of CM042993.1, read as the reverse complement.
TCTAGAAGGATTCTGATTTTTTTCTGATCCAAGACACGACACGAGTCGTGTGGCGCAACACGGCCATGAGGTGCCCGTGTTGCGTGAACTGATGCTCCCGCACGACCATCGCTTACAGGCCCGTGTTGGCTACACGGGTCGTGTGCTGCAACACGAGTCGAGCTCCGCAACACGGCCAAGTGGTGGTCGTGTTGGATGAATAGATGTTGCCGCACGACCATTCTGGACAGGCCCGTGTTAGCTACACGAGTCGTGTACTGCGACACGGTTCGTGCCACCGACACTGCCAGTCGTGTTGCTGCTGCCCTGATTCCTTCACTGTTTTGGCTCGTTCTACCTCGTTTCAACTCCAAATTGAGTTCCGCTTTTTCCTACATCTTCCTTATCCTATTTAGCATCAAATAAAAAGTGAAAATAGTAGGTTTAAGCTCATTCACACACATTTCCATGAAAACACAAAACACAACCAAATAACACATAAAATACGGATAAAAATATACGAAAACACATATAAAAAGACACTAAAATCTAGGTGAAAATATCACTCATCACGGGCATGGGCAACCTGTGGGCGATCTTGGGCAACGGGCGTGGGTAACTCATGGGCAATCGTTTGCAACGGGAGTAAAAAACTAGTGGGCAATCCTAGGCAACGTGCATGGGCCACCCGTGAGCAGTACTAGGCAACAGGCATGGGCAATTCTAGGCAACAAGATGGGCAACCCGTGGGTAATCCTAGGAAATGGGCATGGGCAACCTGTGGGTGATTCAAGGCAATGAGTGTGGGCAACTCGTGGGTTATCCTAGGCAACGAGCGTGTGCAACCCTAGGCAATGGGCGTGGTAACCACTGGGCAATCTTAGGTAACGAGCGTTGGCAACCTGTGGGCAATCCTAGGCAACGGGCATGGGCAGCCCATGCGCAATCCAAGGCAATGGGCATGGGAAATCCAAGGCAACGGGCACGGGAAATCCTAGGCAATAAATGTGGGCAACCCGTGGGCAATCCTAGGCAACGGGCGTGAGTAACCCGTGGGCAATCTTAAGCAACAAGCATGTGCAACCCTAGGCAAGGGACGTGGGAAACCTATGGGCTATCCTAGGCAGCGGGCGTGGGCAATCCTAGGCAATAGGCATAGGCAAACCGAGGTCAATCCTAAGAAATGGGTGGGGGCAATCCTAGGCATCTGGCGTGGGCAACCCGTGGGCGATCCTGGGCAACGAGCGTGGGAAACTCGTGGGCAATCCTTTTGCAACAGGCATGAAAAACTAGTAGGCGATCCTAGGCAACGTGCGTGGGCAACACATGAGCAATACTAGGCAACGGGCAATCCTAGGCAACGGGATGGGCAACCCGTGGGTAATCCTAGGAAATGGGCGTGGCAACCCGTAGGCAATAATATACAAAGGGCGTGGGCAACCCGTGGGTAATCCTAAGCAATGGGCGTGGGCAATCCAAGGCAACGGGCATAGGCAACCCGTGACCAATCCTAAGCAATGGGCGTGGGCAACCCGTGGGCTATCCTAGGCAATGGGCGTGGGCAACCCATGGGCAATCCTAGGTAACGAGAGTGGGCAACAGGCTGGGTAATCCTAAGAAACGGGCATGACCAACCCGTGGGCAATTCTAGGCAATGGGTATGTGCAACCCCCGGGCAATCCTAGGCAACCCGTGGGCAATCCTAGGCAATAGGCGTGGGTAACCCGTGGACAATCCTAGACAATAGCCATGGGAAACCCTTGGGCAATCCTAGGCAATGGGCAACCCATGGGAAACCCTAGGCAACGGGCAAGGGCAATCCTAGGCAACGTACGTGGGCATTCCTAGGCCACGAGCATGGGCAATACGTGGACAATCCTAGGCAATGGGCATGGGCAACCCATAGGAAATCCTAGGCAACGGGCGTGGGCAATCCAAGGCTATGGGCGAAGGCAATCCTAGGCAATAGGCATGGGAAATCCTAGGCAACGGGCATGGGTAAACCATGAGCCTTCTAAGGAAATAGGCTTGGGCAATCCTAGGCAAAATGTATAAGCAACCAATGGGCAATCCTAGGCAAAAGGTGTGGGCAACTCGTGGACAATCCTAGGCAACAGGCATGGGTAATGCTTGGTAAATCCTAGGCAACGGGCAACCCATGGACAATCCTAGGCAACGGGTGAGGGCAATCCTAGGCAACGGACGTGGGCATTCCTAGGCAATGGGTGTGGGCAATACGTGGACAATCCTAGGCAACAGGCATGTGCAACCCTTGGGAAATCATAGGCAACGGGTGTGGGTAAACCATTAGCCATCTAAGGAAATAGGCTTGGGCAATCCTAGGCAAAATGTATAAGCAACCAATGGGAAATCCTAGGCAACAGGCGTGGGTAACTCGTGGGCAATCCTTAGCAACGGGCGTGGGCAACCAGTGGAAAATCCTAGGCAACGGATGTGGGCAACCCGTGAGCAATCCTAGGATTTCCCATGCCCGTTACCGAGGATTGCCCACGGGTAGCCCAAGCTGTTGCCTAGAATTTCCCACAGGTTGCCCATTCTTGTTGCATAGGATTGCCCACGCCTGTTGCCAAGGAATGCCCATGCCTATTGCCCACTCCTGTTACCATGGATTACCCATGGGTTGCCCACGCCCATTCCCTAAGATAGCCCACGGGTTGCCCACAACCGTTGCCTATGATTTTCCATGCCCATTGCCTAGGATTGCCCACGGGTTGCCCACGCTCGTTGCCTAGGATTACCCACAAGTTTCCCATTCCCATTGCCTAGTATTGCCAACAAGTTTCCCGTAGGTAATGGGCGTGGGCAACCCGTGGGTAACGGGCGTGGGCAATCTTAGGCAAAGGGCGTGTGCAATCATAAACAACAGGTAAGGGCAACCCATGGACAATCTTAGGTAACGGGCGTGGGCAATCCTAGGCAACAGGCATAGACAACCAGTAGGCAATCACAGGGAATGGGTATGGGCAATCATAGGCAACGGGCGTGGGCAATCCTAGGCAATCGGCGTGGGCAACCCTTGGGCAATCCTAGGCAACGGTCATGGGCAACCCATGAGAAATCCTATGCAATGGGCATTGGCAATCTTAGGCAATATGGATGGGAAACCTGGGGGCAATCCTAGGCAATGTGCGTGAGCAACCCATGGGCACTCTTACTCAACGGACGTGGGCAATCTTAGGCAATATACGTTGGCAACCATTGGGATATCCTAGGCAACGGGCATGGGTATTCCAAAGAAATGGTCGTGGGCAACCCATGGGCATTCCTAGGCAACGGGTGTGGGCAACCCGTGGGCAATTCTAGGCAACAGGCGTGAGCAATCCGTGAGAAATCCTAGGCATTGGACATGGACAATCATAGGCAACGAGCGTGGACAATCCTATGTAACGAGCGTGGGCAATGGGCATTGGCAATCCTAGGTAACGGGCGTGGGCAACCTGTCGGCAATCCTATGCTACGGGCATTGGCAACCCATGGGCGATCCAAGGCAACGGGCATGGGTAATCCTAAGGAACGAGCGTGGGTAATCATAGGCTGCAGGAGTGGACTATCAGTGGGCAATCCCTGGAAACGGGCATGGGTAACCCATTGGCGATCCTAGGCAATGGCATGGGCAACCCGTGGGCAAGACTGGGTTATGAGCTTGTGCAATCCTTGGCAATAGGTGTGGGCAATCCTAGGCAACAAGTATGGGTAATCCTAAGTAACGGGCGTGGGCAATCTCAGGAAGCGGGTATGGGCAACCAATGGGCAATCCTAGGCAACAGGCGTGGACAATCCTAAGCAACGCTCTTGTGTAATCCTAGGCAACGGGTATGGGCAACCAATGGGCAACCCGTGGGCAATCCTAGGCAATGGACGTGGGTAATCTTGGGGAACGGGTGTGGGCAACCCATGAGCAATCCTAGGCAATGGGCATGGGCAATCCTATGCAACGGGCATGGGCAACCTGTGGGCAATCTAAGGAAATGGACGTGGGCAACCACTGGGCAATCCTAGGCAACGAACGTGGGCAACCCGTGGGCAATCCTAGGTTTTAGGCATGGGCATTCCTAGGTAACGAGCCTGGACAACACGTGGGCAATCCTAGTCAACGGGCGTGGACCTGTGGGAAATCCTTGGCAATGGGCATGGGTAATCCTAGGTAACGGACGTGGGCAATTCGTGGGCAACCCTTGGTCAATCCTAGGAAAGCCGTGGTCAACCCTAGGTAACGGGCGTGTGCAACTCGTGTGCAATCCTTTACAACGAGCGTGGGTAATCCTAGGCAACGGGCATGGGCAACCCATGGGCAATCCTAAGCAACGAGCGTGGACAATCCGTTGGCAATCCTAGGCAGCGGGCGTAACCAATCCTAGGCAATGGGAATGGGCAACATGTGGCCAATTTTAGGCAACGGGCGTAGGCTACCCGTGGGCAATCCTCGATAATGGGCGTGGCAAATCCTAGGCAACAAGTGTGGGCAACTCGTGGGCTATCCTAGGTAATGGGCGTGTGCAACATATGGGCAATCCTATGTAACGGGAGTAGGCAACGGGCGTGGGCAACCCATGGACAATCCTAAGCAATAAGCATGGGAAACTCGTAGCAATACTATGCAACGGGCGTGGGCAATCCTAGGCAATGGGCATGGGCAACCCGTGGGCATAAGCAATGAGCATGGGCTATCCTAGGCAACGGGTGTGGGCAACCCGAGGGAAATCCTAGACAACAGGTGTAGGCAACCCTTGGGCAATCCTAGGCAATGGATGTGGGCAATCCTAGACAAAGGGTGTGGGCAACCCATGGGCAATCCTAGACAATAGGTTTGGGCAACCCATGGTCAATCCGAGGAAACCCATGGTCAACCCTAGGTAACGGGCGTGGGCAACCCGTGTGCAATCCTTTGCAACGGGCATGGGTAATCCTAGGCAACGGGCATGGGCAATCCTTGGGCAATCCAAAGCAACGAGCGTGGGCAACCCGTAGGCAATCCTAGGCAGCGGGCATTACTAATCCTAGGCAACAGGAATGGGCAACCTGTGGGCAATTTTAGGCAATGGGCGTAGGCTACCCATAGGCAATCCTAGACAATGGGTGTGGGCAACCCCCTGGCAATCCTAGGCAATGGGCGTGGGCAACCATTGGGAAATCCTAGGCAATGGGCGTGGGCAACCCGTGGTCAATCCTAGGCAAGAGGCATGGGAAACCCGTTGGCAATCCTATGCAATGGGCGTGGGCATTCCTAGGCAATAGGTGTGGGCAACCCGTGGGTAATCCTAGACAACAGGTGTGGACAACCCGTGGGCAATCCTAGACAATGGGTGTGAGTAACCTGTTATCAATCCTATCCTAGGTAACGGGCGTGGGAAACCCATGGGTAATCCTAGGCAATGGGCGTGGACAACCCGTGGGCGACTCGTTGGCAGCCCTAAGCATTGAGCATGGGTAATCCTAGGCAACGAGCGTGGACAATCCTACGCAACGGGCATGGGCACCCCGTGGACAATCCTAGACAACAGGTATGGGCAACCCTTGGGCAATCCTAGGCAATGGACGTGGGAAATCCTAGACAACGGGTATGGGCAACCCATGGGTAATCCTAGACAACGGGTGTGGCCAACCCGTGGTCAATCCTAGGAAACCCATAGTCAATCCTAGTTAAGGAGCGTGGGCAACCCGTGTGCAATCCTTTGTAACTGGCATGGGTAATCCTAGGCAATGGGCGTGGACAACCCATGGGCAATCCTAAGCAACGAACGTGGGCAAACCATTGGCAATCCTAGGCAGTGGGCATAAGCAATCCAAGGCAACGGGAATGGGCAACATGTCGGCAATTCTAGGCAACAGGCGTAGGCGACCCATGGGCAATCCTCGGTAATGGCCATGTGAAATCCTAAGCAACGGGTGTGGGCAACCTGTGGGCTATCCTAGGTAATGGGTGTGTGCAACATATGGGCAATCCTAGGTAACAGGAGTGTGCAACGGGAGTGGGCAATCCTAGGAAATGGGAGTGGACAACTCGTGGGTAATCTTAGGCAATGGGTGTGAGCAACCCCCAGGCAATCCTAAGCAACAGATATTGGCAATACTAGGCAACGGGCGTGGGCAACCAGTGGGCAATCCTAGGCAACGGGCGTAGGCAACCCATGGTTAATCCTAGGCACCAGGCATGGGAAACTCGTTGGCAATCCTATGCAACGGGCGTGGATAATCCTAGGCAATGGGTTTGGGCAACCCGTGGGCAATCTTAGACAACGGGTGTGGGCAACTCTTGTGCAATCCTATGCAATGGGTGTGAGTAACCCATGGTCAATCCTACGAAACCCGTGGTCAATCCTAGGCAACGGGCGTGGTTAATCCTAGGTAACGGGCATGGACAACCCGTGGGCGACTCGTGGGCAATCCTAAGCAACGAGCGTGGGCAATCCTATGCAACGAGCATGGGCAACTCATGGGTAATCCTAGGCAACGGGCGTGGGCAACTCGTGGGAAATCCTAGATAACAGAGTGTGGGAAACCCATAGTCAATCATAGGAAACCCATGGGCAATCCTAGATAACAACCGTGGACAACCCATTAGCAATCCTAGGCAACGGGCGTGGGCAATCCTAGGCAATGGGAATGGGCAACCTGTGGGCAATCCTAGGGAACGGGCGTAGGTAATCCTAAGCAACGTGAGTGGGAAATCCAAGGCAACGTGAGTGGGAAATCCTATGCAACGGGTGTAGGCAACCCGTGGGCTATCCTAGGCAGTGGCATGGGCAACCCATGGGAAATCCTAGGTAACGGGAGTGGGGAACGGGCATGGGCAATCCTTTGAAACTGGTGTGGGCAACCTGTGGGAAATCCTAGGCAATAGGTGTGGGCAACCCCCGGGCAATCCTAAGCAATGGGAATGGCCAATCCTATGCAACGGGCGTGGGCAACCTATTGTCAATCCTAGGAAACAGGCATGGGAAACCCATTGGCAATCCTATGCAACGAGGATGGGAAACCCATTGGCAATCCAATGCAACGAGCGTGAGCAATCCTAGGCAATGGATGTGGGCAATCAGTGGGCAATCCTAGCCAACGGGCATGGGCAATCCTAGACAATGGGTATGGGTAGCTCATAGGCAATCCTAGGCAACGGGCTCGGGTAATCCATGGGCAATCCTAGGCAAAGGGCATGGGCAATGCGTGGGCAATCCTCTGAAACCCGTAGTCAATCCTAGGTAATGGGCGTTGGTAATCCTAGGCAATAGGAATGGGCAACCCATGGGAGACTCATGGGCAATCCTAAGCAACGAGCGTGGGCAATCCTAGGCAACGGACATGGGCAACTCATGGGCAATCTTAGGCAATGGGCGTGGGCAACCTGTGGGAAATCCTAGATAACAGGGTATGGGCAACCCGTAGTCAATAATAGGAAACCCTTGTACAATTCTAGATAATGAGCACGGACAACCCGTTGGCAATCCCAGGCAACAGGCGTGGGCAATGCTAGGTAACAAGCATGTGTAATTCTAGGCAACGGGAATGGGCAACCTGTGGGCAATCCTAGGGAACGGGCGTGGGCAACCCGTGGACAATCCTAGGCAATGGGTGTGGGCAACCCCCGGGCAATCCTAAGCAACGGGCATGGCCAATCCTAAGCAACGGGCATGAGCAACCTGTGGTCAATCCTACGAAACAGGCATGGGAAACCCGTAGGCAATCCTATGCAATGAGGATGGAAAACCCATTGGCAATCCTATGCAACGAGTGTGGGCAATCCTAGGAAACGGGCATGGGCAATCCTAGACAATGGGTATGGGCAACTCATGGGCAATCCTAAGCAAAGGACATGGGCAATCCGTGGGCAATACTAGACAACAGGGGTGGGCAACCTGTGGGCAATCCTATGAAACCTGGGGTCAATCCTAGGCAACGGGTGAGGGTAATCCTAGGCAACAGGAATGGGCAACCCGTGGGTGACTCGTGGGCAATCTTAAGCAACGAGCGTGGGCAATCCTAGGCAACGGGCATGGGCAACTCATGGGCAATCCTAAGCAATGGGCGTGGGCAACCCGTAGTCAATAATAGGAAACCCATGGGCAATCCTAGATAACGAGCGCAGACAACCCATTGGCAATCCTAGGCAACGGGCGTGGGAAATCCCAGGCAACAGGCATGGGCAATCTTAGGCAATAGGAATGGGCAACCTGTGGCAATCCTAGGGAACGGGTGTGGGCAACCCATGGGCAATCCTAGGCAACGTTAGTGGGAAATCCTAGGCAACGGGTGTGGGCAACCCGTGGGCTATCCTAGGTAATAGGCGTGGGCAACCCATGGCAATCCTATATAACGGGAGTGGGCAACGGGCATGGGCAATCCTAAGAAATTAGCCTTGGCAAACCGTGGGCAATCCTAGGTAACGGGCACGGGTTATCCTAGGCAACGGGTGCGGGCAACCCTTAGGCAATCCTAGACAATGGGCGTGGGCAACCCATGGACAATCCTATGCAACAGGCATGGGAAACCTATTGCAATACTATTCAACGGGCGTGGGCAATCCTAGGCAATGGGCGTGGGCAACCCATTGGCATAGGCAACGAGCGTGGGCAAACAATTAAATCAATTAATCAGTTATATAACATTCATTAATTGCATAAAATGTTGGATCAATTAAATAGGCCCAGCTGACCCAAACATCATTAACATAAAATGAGCAGCCCATTAATAAAATAATTAAGCCCATTTACCCTGCCAATTTCTGCATTAAGGTCTAGCCCAATATTTAACCTTGGCCCAACATCAATCCCACAATTAATTAAATTCAGAAATAATAAAAATAGCCCAGCAGCCCATTATCCTTTTAATTAAGATTTGGGCCCAAATCCCATTCAACAAACTGCTGTCTATTCAACCACAAACAAGGCCCAACTACACAATAGGCCCACAGCATGTGCTCGGCCCATCAGCCCAACACCATGCTGCCCTAAAACTGCCAGCCGCAAGTGTCAGCCCTCACTGTCGTCCGCCGCATGGCGATCCAATAGCGCCGCCAGTCCTCTGCTCTCGGCGGTCGGAGTTCTGCAGGCGCCATCAAGACTCGACAGCTCTGCCGAAATGGAGCCGCCTGCAGCCACCACAGACCAGCGCACACTGGCGTAACCAAGCGCCGCTTCCGCCGGTGGCCGCACCTCAACCAACCACCGGGACTGAGGCCACCGACACTACGCGTCGTCGCGATCCATCTGAGGCTGCCACCGCCAAGCTCGCCGTCGATTGGGATCTGCCCGCATCAGCTTCGTCAGCTCCGCCAGAGCCGCCACCTGCCGCCGTTGGCTGTAGCCTGACGATAAGATAGCCCTCTGGACGGGATCTGCCACCAGCTATCGATTGCCGCGGCCCGATCTGCTCGGCGCTTCATCGATCGGGGTCAACAAGGTGACCCACTGCCCATGACTCGGCACTGCCACAACCACCACCTGCTGTCGATTGTCGCCGCTTGAGGCCACCACCGCCCACTGTCTCCCAAACGACCGCCGTGAGGCTCGCCTGGAAATGGGTTCGCCTTTGACCAGAGCCTCGCCGGTCTATCGATCGCAATCGATCTGCTAAGGCCCTAAAACTCCGCGCGATCTCCAGCGCCGCCCAGCCGTCGACCATTAGCGCTGCCGGTCCTCCGGCCGCCAGCCGCCTGAGTCGCGCCGTCAGACCTGTATCCGCCAGTCGCCATGGATTCCAGACGGAAACCATACACCAACCATACAGACGGTGCCTCCGATCTCGGCGGTAGTGTCGTCAGTGTGCCGGCATCGCGCCGCTAGACCACCGGAGTCGCCCCGTCTGCCCAGCAGATTGACGACCTTCTTGAGCCTTCACCATCGCAAACCTCCAGCGCCGCCTAGCCTCCAGTCAGCGGCGCTAACGATCTTCTGCCCTTTTCGTCCGATGGTCATCGACACGCTGCCGGGCAGCCGGCCTCACACCGTTCATCGTGCAGTCATTTATGTGTGATTACATGTTAAAAACCGAAAGCATACTGGCAGCATAGTAATGGGATATCATGGATTATAAAACAATAATACCAAAATCCATATGATTATTATCAGATTAAGCCTTATAATCAAATAATCAATTTAATACATGCTTTCATTATACAATTACAACTAGATCATAACAAATAATCATGTAATCACATAATCCCCAACCAAACGATTCACGTATCACCACGAAACCATCGCTCTGATACTAATTGTTGGCAATTGGATCGTGTAGATCAACGTGATCGTTAGGATAACAGGCAAACAATCAGCGGATGCAATTAAAATATTTACCGTACTTCTGGATCGATGTAGAGGATGAACAGCAGTGAAGAACACCTCTGATCTTCTACCATATGTCCCAAAGTCAACTCTGGTGTTGGGTGGTCAACAATCTCCAGAGTTCTCTCAATCTGCTCTCTGTTGTCTCCCATATGTCAAAAGAGGCACTGACTTAGGTTTAACAGGAACTGAGATGACTTATATACTTGGGCTACAGTAGGGACCAGGAGGAGAAATTGGACTGGGCCTCAATTGAATTTAATTAACCAAGCTTAGCCCAAAGCTTTTAATTAAATCCAATAATAATAATATAGTCCACTAAAATATTATTACTGCACTACCCGTCCAATCCCAAAATTATGTTCTGGGCTCCTTCTTATTATGAGCCCGATAGTCTCCCCATGTTTAAGATATACAATGTCCATTAATTAATTAAGTTACTGACAACTCAAATTAATTAATATCTCATCCGAGAGTAGTACAACTCAACCTTATTATCATGCCGGAAATTAATCCACTTGCAAGATTTACATGATAAACCTTATGAGCTCCTCAAGGGGACATCATCAACCTATGATGGACATGGATTCCTTCTACAATCAACATCACACCATAGAGACAACACTACTTCCCAACTCACCGAGTATATTGATTTAATACTTATAAATCTCACCCATTGATGAATCAAAGAAATACATACTGCCCTACGTGTCGAGGTTATTGTATAGGGATTAAGAGCACGAACTTCCATAATAACAGAGATCAAGTTCTACTATATAGTCATTATAAGAAGAATGATCTCAAGCGGTCCTGCTCAATACACACACGTGCACTAATGTGATTCTATAGCCAAGACAAGCTAATACCAAACCACACTACAACCATACCGATAGAGAGTCCCCGTCTATCTCAGTTGTGAGCATCTGTTTATATTTTATAAGGAAACTGATAATATGATCTTCTGCGTGTTGTCGCACAACATATTATCTATAGTATAAAGTAAATGGACTATTGCATCATGCATATAAAATAAATTATAAGATGCAATCATTTGATCATATGATTCTCATTTCAAATATTGTTATGACATTGTTCATACTAAAGCTAGACTTTTAGTATACAATCCAACAGTATATAAGTCACCTCAGCTTATCTGGAACCCTAATCTAATTTATTATTTACGTTTGATGAGGGATGAGTGCAGATTGAGGAGGTCTCGTAGATCGTCGCCCACACAACGTCGAGATCGGACTTGGGACATACGGCAGAAGATCAGAAGGTAGTTTGCTGCTGCTGAAATTTATATAAAATAGTACTGTTCTCAGAATTTGATGATCTATATACTGACGGAAAGCCGTTGAAGAGAGGATCGTCTGAGTATAAAGATCATTCAATTCCAACATCAGACGAGGAAGTTATGGCCATTCTCGTGGGACTGCACAGTCTGCCAGCGAGAATCCTTCATCTTCTACATACCCTGTGAACGATAATCGTTTCTATGATTTATTGCTTCCGCTATGATAAAAACGCATGGTATCCTAATGGGCATGGACAATCCTAGGCAATGGGCGTGGGCAACCCATGGGCAATCCTAGACAACGGGTGTGGGCAACTCGTGGGCAATCCTAGACAATGGGTGTGAGTAACCCGTGGTCAATTCTATTAAACCCGTGGTCAATCCTAGGCAACGGGTGTGGTTAATCCTAGGCAACGGACATAGGCAACCCGTGGGCAACTCGTTGGTAATCCTAAGTAACGAGCGTGGACAATCCTATGCAACGGGCATGGGCAACTCATGGGCAATCCTATGCAACAGGCGTGGGTAACTCGTGGGAAATCCTAAATAACAGGGTATGGGAAACCCGTAGTCAATCATAGGAAACCCGTGGGCAATCCTACATAACGAGCATGGACAACCCATTGGCAATCTTAGGCAACTAGCGTGGGCAATCCTAGGCAACAAGCGTGGGCAATCTTAGGCAATGGGAATGGGCAACCTGTGGGCAATCCTAGGGAACGGGCATAGGCAATCCTAGGCAACGTGAGTAGGAAATCCAAGGCAACATGAGTGGAAAATTCTAGGCAATGGGTGTGGGCAACCCGTGGGCTATCCTAGGCAATGGGCGTGTGCAACCCATGGGCAATTCTAGATAACGGGAGTGGGGAACGGGCTTGGGCAATCCTTTGAATCTGGTGTAGGCAACCCGTGGGCAATTCTAGGCAATGGGAGTGGGCAACCCCCAAGCAATCCTAGGCAACGAGCGTGGGCGACCCGTGTGTTGGCATTCGATCGTTTGGTTAACGTGACCCGTTAGGGTTCCATGTATTTCTAACAAGCAGCGGAAGCAAGTAAACATGAAACGCATTACCTTTCACCAAGGGTTGATGTAGAGGTTGAATTCTCGCTGGCAGTCTGTACAGTCCCACGAGAATAGCCATAAGTTCCTCTTCTGATGTCGGAATTGAGTGATCTTTGTGCTCAGAATATCCTCTCTTCGACGGCTTTCCATCAGTATATAATACATCAAAATCGAAGAACTGTATGATTTTATATGAATTTTGGAACATGACGAACTGCAGCAGCAAATGACCTTCCGGTCTTCTGCTGTATGTCCCAAGTCCGATCTCGACGTCGTGTGGGCGACGATCTACGAGACCTACTCAATCTGCTCTCAACCCTTATCACACGTGAATAATGAATTAGATTAGGGTTCCAGATAAGCTGAGGTGACTTATATACATGGGCTACAGCAGGGACCAGGAGGAGAAATTGGGTTGGGCCTCCATTGGGCTTAAGTATCCAAGCTTAGCCCAAAGCTTATACTTAAGTCCAATAATAATAATATATTCCACTAAAATATTATTACTGCACTACCATACCAATCCCAAAATTACGTTTTGGGCTCCTTCTTATTATGAGCCCGTTAGTCTCCCCATGTTTAAGATATACAATGTCCATTAATTAATTTAAGTTACTGACAACTCAATTAATTAATATCTCATCCAAGAGTAGTACCACTCAACCTCATTATCATGCCGGAATAAATTCCACCTGCAGGGTTTACATGATAATCCTTATGAGCTCCTCAAGGGGACATCATCAACCTATGACGGACACGGATTCCTTCTACAATCAACAGCACACCATAGAGACAGCACTACTTCCCAACTCACCGAGTTTATTGATTTAATTGCATGTAAATCTCACCCATTGATGAATCAAAGAAATACATACTGCCCTATGTGTCGAGGTTATTGTATAGGGATTAAGAGCACGAACATCCATAATAACTGGATCAAGTTCTCCTATAAGTCAGTATAAATCGAACGATCTCATGCGGTCCTGCTCAATACACACAAGTGCACTAATGTGATTCTATAGCCAAGACAAGCTAATACCAAACCACACTACAACCATCCCGATAGAGAGTCCCCGTCTATCTCGATTGTGAGCATCTGTTTATACTTTATAAGGAAACCGATAATATGATCTTCCGCGTGTTGTCGCACAACATATTATCTACAGTATAAAGTAAGTGGACTATTGCATCGAACATATAAATAAATTATAAGATGCAATCATTTGATCATATGATTCTCATTTCAAATTAATTGTTATAACATTGTTCATACAAAAAGCTAGACTTTTAGTATACAATCCAACAATCTCCCACTTATACTAAAAGACTATGCTGTCATGTCTTCCGCCATACATCTGATTCCCACTCCCACTACACGACCATTAAAAGCTCTCGCCTTAATATCCTTGTAAATGGATTTACTAGGTCATCATCCGATGCAATCTAGGCGACAACAACCTTCCCCTCATCATACGATTTCTCGTAACAGGTGGTACTTGCACTCCATGTGTTTAATTGCCTTATGGGCTCGTGATTCCTTCAAGTTTGCAACTGCACCAATATCATCAATATAAATTGTGATATCCTTGGGCAAACTTAGAAACACTTCGAAGTCCATCTTGAAGTTTCTAGAGTCATACAGATACTTTGGCTGCCTCATAGGCTCCAATTTATCATCTTTCCATGATGGAGTCCGGAGTCTGAAATATATTTCTATATAACACTCCTCCACATTATGACTCAACTTCCTAAAATTAAACACATAACCTTGAGGTGGATTTACTGCCGTCCAATCTGACTAAAAAATCCAAATCTACGTAATCCACAAGAAGCAGTGAATTTGCCCAGTAAGCTTACATATAATTTTCAGTCCTTCTCAGGCACTTCATATATGTCTTACCACAGTTCATCATTCTTGTTCCGGGTTACGTTGATATCCACTGTTCATGCGTTCAGCAAAATAGATATCCATTCTCGCGCATAGCATTCCTAAGATTAAGCTTCCTTATTCGCCGAAGCATAAGGAACCGCTTTCATCACCTTTATCTTCCTTTTATGTCTCAAGACATATTTTCTTAGATAAAGTCACTTGCTAAAACAAGTAAGGATCGTATCAATTCATGAAGCTTGAGACAAGCATAATATCCTTTCTTGTGATCCGTATTACCGTGATCAAAAGGATATTTTTGCTCTTCTTAAGTCCTTCATTTCATACCGCTTTATTATCCATACACATACGCCCGACAATACTCTTTCATTGTCTCCAATGAACAATATATCATCTACGTATAGTACAAGAAATACCACCACGTTTCCATCACTCTTTTCAATACACAAGACCCATCCGATCATTGATTAGATCCATGTCACTGGATTACCTCATCAAAACGGATGTTTCATGATCTTGAAGCTTGTTTTAGTCCATTAATGGACACTTTTAAGCTCACTATCACAATGCTCTTAGCTCTTTGCAATGAATCACTCTGGTTGCTTCACATAGATGTTTCCCTTAAGACTTCCAATCAGGAAAGCTGTCTCGACATCTATTTGTTATCCCTCATATTTCATATGAGTAGCAACAAATAAAAGAGTTCGGATCAACTTAGGCATAGCTACCGGCGAACAGGTTTTCTCATAATCGAACCCTTTCTTTCTGAGTATACCTTTTCGCAACAAGCTTGCTTCCAAGGTTTTCACCTTATTCTATGATCCTCTTTTATTCTTGCATGCCCGCTTCCAATGGCTTTTACGCCATTTAGTGGTTCAACAAGCATCCAGACCTAATTTAAAATCATTCTATTTTAATATTCATTGCACTTTGCTAGGATTAGGCATTTCTAACTTGTAGTGCTTCGTCGTATCCGTGGGTCCATTTCATGTTTGCGAGGGACCAAGTCTCACGACTTTCCCAAAACATGTATCTTACAAGTTGTCGAAGAACCCTCCCACTACGACAAGGCACTACATGCAATTGTATATCAGACGTGACACGCGTTGCAGTTTACCTTGTGGTATATCCTCTTGTACACTTGGTACTTATACTTTGTGTTTTCCTCTCACTTCCTTTAGAACAACTTATACATGGGTATTTGATTTATTACATAGTCCTTTTTCCAAAAATCTAGTGTTTATGTTAACAATCACTCTTCGATCTTGTGGACTAAATAAATCATCCTTCATTTTTCTAGGATATCCCACAAATAGAAAAACATTCTTACGAATTACTGTTCCTAGGGCATATCCATAAAATGAATTTAGTAATTCCAAATAATTCATCATCTATCTAATCACTACCATAAGAGTGTTATTCCTTCTATTCGTCACACCATTAAGGTGGGAAATTCATTTCCGAAGGTACCTTTCTCTTACTAGATTAAAAGACTCATTATTAATTACTATTTGTCGCATCCAGGGGATAAACATGATTTAAGAGTGTACAAATTGTTCACCAACGTACCATAACAGATTACAACTCTATCATTCATTATAATGACCATATCATTTAAATGAAATGGAGTATCCATCTATTAATGCATAGAAACCGAAATCAAATTCTTTCTATGAAAATGTACGTAAAGACAATTTCATAAAATCAAACGTCTACTCATATAATTTAATAAATAGACAACTCCCACTGCAATAGCCACTACTCTTGTAGTTTTACCCATGTCATAACAATCTTATCCTCACTTAGTAATAAACATTTAGTGATTCCAGTATCTACACACTTCGTGTCAGTAAATGCCATCACTAATCATGTTTCAACGACTAGCAAGTAAGATTCTATCCTTGTTCACATTATGATGAAAATGGCTTTCCTTTGCCACATGTTTTGCCAGAAGTTTTCCACCATATACATCCTATTGTAATTCATGTGGAACTTACTCAAAAACATCTAGGCAATTCACAAAGAATTAAATTAATCTAGGTTTCCCTTCAATTTATACTCCATGCTTTCCCAATTCATTCATCAAATTAAATCATGATCTTCTGCCTTTTAACTTACTCAAGTATCCGAAGAGTTACATGAGACCATCATATTTCTATGAACCTCTCATCTCTTCACTAGAGACTTTAATAGGCATCATGAGACGTCCATTGTGAGAACACACATGTATTTTCTTAAGCAGTAAAATTCAAAACCAAGATTCTTTTCTAATCATCTAATTTTGGACCAGTAAATATAATTTCTTTTAGTTAACAATAAGCGAGATAAAACCATTTGAAATTACAGAGAATCATAAATAAATATACCGATCAAATCTTCGAATTTTATCCTTTTATATTGATTCCCTCAAAACTATATAAAAATAAAATTCACCGACATCTCAAGCACCGTGAGTCTGCAAGCCACGTTAGTGTGGACGTTTACAAACCCAAACATTTACAAGAGAAGGTTTTACCCATTAATTTCATTTGTCAACCTAACTTTATGACAAAATAATTAATAGTCGGTTCCTCTTTAGCCATGCAAATAATAGCAGTGACTCCGTTGGGGAGGATACTAATTATTTACACCTAAGTGTACACCATTATTTGATCCCAAGTCCACTGCGCGAGCTTGTGTGCCTTACAGTTGGAGAAGTACACACGCGCTCGGATAGCTTTCTACAATCATCAATTATAAGTTTGTACCAGTGAGCCCCACATAAACTCATCCGTTAGGGAGGAAGGCCTATTGCCAACACGCAAGTTCATGTACCACATTACAAACAATAATTATGTAATGAAGTCTGTACCAGTGATCCGTGAATAAACTCATCCGTTAGGGAGGAAGGCCTATTGCCAACACGCAAGTTTACTCACATCACTTACAAACCAATAATGGAGGCCGCGGGAATATTTACCAATCCCCTCTCCCACTTAGTAATTTAACACCGAGGGTTTTTACATGCATATGATATTCAGAATAAAATACGCAACGCTAGCATGCTTCTATTACGGCACATAAGGCATTAAATCACAGAGAGTCATGCATACATATATAACAATAATCAATAATTAAATCAATCATTAACAGTTATATATCAGCGAATTCGATTGTTCGCCACCAGGCACGAATATCAGCAAAGACATTCAGACTATCAAATTTTTGAAATTTCCAGATTGTCCAATTTTCGAAACCATCGATATCGACCGTCGATATCGTCCAGATTATCAAAATCATCGATATCGACTAGATTATCAAATATTCGAAAAATATCAAGATTATCAACATTCCAAAACTATCGATATCGATCGTCATATCGTCTAGATTATCAAAATCATCGACATCGACGAGCAACCATATATAACAATAATAGATAATTAAATCAATTATGTCAGTTATATATTAGGAATCAATTCAACATCCATATATAACAATAATAGACAATCAATTATAGCAGTTATATATTAGGAATTAATTCGACATTCATATATGACAATAATAGATTATTAAATCAATTATAGCAGTCATATATTAGGAATTAATTCGACATCCATATATAACAATAATATACAATCTATTATGGCAGTTATATATTAGGAATTAGTTTTCTTAAAATTGGATGTCTTATCCAACACTCTAGCAATACATGCATATAATATACCAAATATAATACGCAATCTAGCATGCTTCTATATAAGACAATAAATCATAGAGATCAGGCATCCATATATATATATATATATATATATATATATATATATATATATATATATATATATATATAACAATAATAGACAATTAAATCAATTATGACAGTTATATATATTAGGAATAAAAACGCCTCTAAATTTTAATGTCTTGTCCGACACTCCTACTGTGGAATCGATGCCTTACACAACAAGCAGGATTGCTTGTGCCCCAAGACGTCCATCGTCATATCCCACAGCCAATTATGTCAGGGAGCGCCCCAAGTGCCTTGACGAGCGCCCCTCGCCCGGACTGTCGCTCATCCAAGGGCCTACTTGCATGGAACCAAGTTCAGCCCAACGCGCAACACCAAACTACACCAACTGTCGTTCGTAGTTCGAAACTGAAAGAACCTCAGAATCCAATCTCCACCGTCCAGAATCTACTACTGTAAGTCGTGAACATGCTATCCAAATTACAGATCGATCCAACGGTTATTTTGTGAGAAACAGCTCTTTTATCTCGACTGCGCAAAACAGAATCGCCCAAATATCTGCTTCTGTTTTCAGCGTACTCCCAGCAAGAAAAGGCTCCAAATTCGATCTCCACCGTTCAGAATGTACATACACAAGGTCTGAACGTGCTGACCAAATTAAAGCTTGATCCAACGATTAGTTTGTCAGAAACGGCACTTTTCCATTGACTGCGCAAAACAGAATCGCCCAAATATCTGCTTCTGTTTTCAGCGTACTCCCAGCAAGAAAAAGCTCCAAATTCGATCTCCACCATTCAGAATGTACATCCACAAGGTCTGAACGTGCTGATCAAATTACAGCTCGATCCGATCGTTGAAACTCTGGTTATTGCCTCTGCAATATCACTACGCTGGATTTTCTCTCAAAAACGTGATTCTATTTTTGCCCTCTCTTCTTCCTTGCATGTGAAATTGACGAACAGTTTTCGTCGAATCCTCTCACATACAACCATGGACGAATAGATATGATATAGGGTATATATTACATGGGGATATTCATGGTTTGCGCAATAAAACCAAAACCCTAAACATGTGATCCTAATTCCGAAAAATTAATCACATAAACCCTAGCCTAACGTGTCACGCTTCACCACGAAACCGAAGCTCTGATACCAATTGTTGGCATTCGATCGTTTGGTTAACGTGACTCGTTAGGGTTCCATGTATTTCTAACAAGCAGAGGAAGCAAGTAAACATGAAACGCATTACCTTTCACCAAGGGTTGATGTAGAGGTTGAATTCTCGCTGGCAGTCTGCGCAGTCCCACGAGAATAGCCATAAGTTCCTCTTCTGATGTCAGAATTGAGTGATCTTTGTGCTCAGACGATCCTCTCTTCGACGGCTTTCCATCAGTATATAATAAATCAAAATCGAAGAACTGTACGATTTTATATGAATTTTGGAACATGACGAACTGCAGCAGCAAACGACCTTCCGGTCTTCTGTTGTATGTCCCAAGTCCGATCTCGACGTCGTGTGGGCGACGATCTACGAGACCTACTCAATCTGCTCTCAACCCTTATCACACGTGAATAATGAATTAGATTAGGGTTCCAGATAAGTTGAGGTGACTTATATACATGGGCTACAGCAGGGACCAGGAGGAGAAATTGGGTTGGGCCTCCATTGGGCTTAAGTATCCAAGCTTAGCCCAAAGCTTATACTTAAGTCCAATAATAATAATATATTCCACTAAAATATTATTACTGCACTACCATACCAATCCCAAAATTACGTTTTGGGCTCCTTCTTATTATGAGCCCGTTAGTCTCCCCATGTTTAAGATATACAATGTCCATTAATTAATTTAAGTTACTGACAACTCAATTAATTAATATCTCATCCAAGAGTAGTACCACTCAACCTCATTATCATGCCGGAATAAATTCCACCTGCAGGGTTTACATGATAATCCTTATGAGCTCTTCAAGGGGACATCATCAACCTATGACGGACACGGATTCCTTCTACAATCAACAGCACACCATAGAGACAGCACTACTTCCCAACTCACTGAGTTTATTGATTTAATTGCATGTAAATCTCACCCATTGATGAATCAAATAAATACATACTGCCCTATGTGTCGAGGTTATTGTATAGGGATTAAGAGCACGAACATCCATAATAACTGAGATCAAGTTCTCCTATAAGTCAGTATAAATCGAACGATCTCATGCGGTCCTGTTCAATACACACAAGTGCACTAATGTGATTCTATAGCCAAGACAAGCTAATACCAAACCACACTACAACCATCCCGATAGAGAGTCCCCGTCTATCTCGATTGTGAGCATCTGTTTATACTTTATAAGGAAACCGATAATATGATCTTCCGCGTGTTGTCGCACAACATATTATCTACAGTATAAAGTAAGTGGACTATTGCATCGAACATATAAATAAATTATAAGATGCAATCATTTGATCATATGATTCTCATTTCAAATTAATTGTTATAACATTGTTCATACAAAAAGCTAGACTTTTAGTATACAATCCAACACCGTGGTCAATCCTAGGCAACGGGCGTGGGCAATCCTAGGCAACGGGTGTGGGCAACCCGTGGGTAATCCTTGACAATGGGTGTGGGCAACCTGTGGGCAATCCTAGGCAATGAGCGTGGGCAACCCGTGGGCAATCCTAGACAACGGGTGTGGGCAACCCGTGGGCAATCCTGGACAACAGGTGTGGGCAACCCGTGGTCAATCCTAGGAAACCTGTGGTCAATCCTAGGTAACGGGCGTGGGCAATCCCTGGACAATCTTTTACCACGGGCATGGATACTCCTAGGCAACGGGCATGGGCAACCCGTGGGTAGGCCATGGGCAACCCAAATTGCAATTCTAGGCAACGGGCATGGGCAATCCAAGGCAATGGGAAAGTGCAACTTGTGGGAAATCCTAGGCAACGGGTGTGGGCTATCCGTGGGCAACGGGCATGGGAAAAATCTTAAGCAACGGGTGTGGGCAACCCTTGGGTTATCTTAGGCAATGGGCATGGGCAACCCATGGGCAATCCTAGGTAACGGGAGTGGGCAATGGGCGTGGGCAATCCTAGGAAACGGGCGTGGGCAACCCGTGGACAATCCTAGGCAATGGGTATGGGCAACCCCCAGGCAATCCTAAGCAACGGGCATGGCCAATCCTAGGCAACGGGCATGGACAACCTGTGGTCAATCCTAGGAAACAGTCATGGGAAACCCGTTGGCAATCCTATACGATGAGGATGGGAAACCCATTGGCAATCCTATGCAACGAGCGTGGGCATTCCTAGGCAAGGGACGTGGGCAATCAGTGGGCAATCCTAGGCAACGGGCATGGGCAATCCTAGACAACGGGTATGGGCAACTCGTAGGCAATCCTAGGCAACAGGCGTGGGCAACCCATGGGCAATCCTAGGCAAAGGGCATGGGCAACCCGTGGGCAATCCTTGACAACAAGTGTGGGCAACCCGTGGGTAATCCTAGGCAACCCGTTGGCAATCCTAGGCAACAGGCATGGGAAATCCATCGGCAATCCTTGGCAACGGGCGTGGGCAATCCTAGGCAATGGGCTTGGACAACCCTATACATGGGCATGGGCAACCAGTGGGCAATCCTAGGCAACGGGCATGGACAACCCTTGGCAATCCTAGGCAATGGGCGTGGGCAATCCTAGGCAACAGGCATGGGCAACCCGTGGGCAATTTTAGGCAACGGGCATGGGAAACCTGTGGGCAATCTTAGGCAACGGGCGTGGACAACCCGTGGGCAATCCTATGCAATGGGCATGAAAACCCATTGGCAATCCTATGCAATGGGCGTGGGCAATCCTAGGCAATGGGCGTGGGCAATCCTAGGCAATCATTGTGGGCAACCAGTTAGAAATCCTAGGCAACGAGCATGGGCAATCCTTGGCAATGGGCATGGGCAACTCGTGGGCAATCCTAGGCAACCCATGGGCAATCCTAGACAACGAGTGTGGGCAACCCGTAGTCAATCCTAGGAAACACGTGGTTAATCCTTGGTAACAGGCGTGGGCAACCCATGGGCATTCCTTTGCAATGGGCTTGGTTATTCCTAGGCAACGAGCATGGGCAATCTTAGGAAACGAGCGTGGGAAATCCGTTGGCAATCCTAGGCAATGTACGTGGGCAATCCTAGGCAACGGGAATGTGCAACTTGTGGGCAATTTTAGGCAACGAGGGTGGGCAACTTGTGGACAATCCTAGGTAACGGGCGTAGAAAATCCTAGGCAATGGGGCATGGGCATCCTATGGGCTATCATCATGATATACTATCATCATGATGTTCATTTCCTTCATCATGATGCATGTTTCCTACATCATGATGCCTATTTTCTACATTGTTATGCTCATTTTTTTCATTATGATGCATTTTTTCCTTTCAACATGATAATCATTTCCATCATAAAAATGATTATTTCCTTCATCATGACGCATATTTCCTTCATCTTGATGTTCATTTCCTACATCATGATGTTCATTTAATTCATTATGGTGCTCATTTCATTGATCATGATGTAAATTTCCTTCATCATGATGCTCATTTCCTTCGTCATGGTACTCATTTCATTCATCATGATGTATACTTTCTTCATCATTATACTCTTTTCCTTCATCATATTGCTCATAACCATCACCATGATATGCTATCATCATGATGTTCATTTCCTTCATCATGATGTATGTTTCTTTCAAAATGGTGCTCTTTCCTACATCATGATGCATTTTTCCTTCATAATGATGCTCATTACCTTCGCCATGGTACTCATTTCCTTCATCATGATACTCATTTCCTTCATTATTATGCACACTTTCTTCATCATTATTCTCTTTTCCTTCATTATGATGCTCATTTTCATCATCACGATATATAAATCTATCATCATGACACTCATTTTCTTCATCAAGATGCATGTTTCCGACATCATGATGCCTATTTCCTTCATCGTATGCTCATTTCTTTCATTATGATGCAGTTTTTTCCTTCAGTATGATAATCATTTCCATCATAATGATGCTTATTTCCTTCATCATGATGCATATTTCCTTCATCTTGATGCTAATTTCCTACATCATGATGTTCATGTAATTCATTATGGTGCTCATTTTATTGATCATGATGTATATTTCCTTCATCATGATGCTCATTTCCTTTGTCATGGTACTCATTTCATTCATCATGATGCATGCTTTCTTCATCATTATACTCTTTTCCTTCATCATGATGCTCATAAAAATCATCATGATATACTATCATCACGATGTCCATTTCCTTCATCATGATGCCTATTTCCTACATCATTATGTTTATTTCCTTCACTATGAAGTATATTTCCAGCAACATGATAAACATTTCCATCATAATGATATTTATTTCCTACATCATGATGTTCATTTAATTCATCATGATGCTCATTTCATTGATCATGATGTATATTTCCGTCATCATGATGCTCATTTCCTACATCAAAATGCATATTTCTTTAATCACGATGCTCACTTCATTCATCTTATTAATCATTTCCTTAATCGTGATACTTAATTCCTTTATAATTATGCATATTTCCTTCATCATGATGCTCATTACCATCATTAGGATTCTTATTTCACACATCATGATGCGTATTTCCTTCATCATGATGCTCATTTCTTACATCTTGATGCTAATTTCTTTCATCATGATTTATATTTTCTTCATCACGATGCTTATTTCCTACATCATGAAGCCTATTCCTTCATCATTATTATCACGTCCTACACAATTGTGGTCATATCCTTCATCGTTACGATCATTTCCTTCTTCTTGATGCTTATTTCCATATTCATGATGTTTATTTCCACCTTCATGATGCTCATTTCCACCATCATGATGCTCATTTCTTTCATCATGATGCATATATCCTTCATCATGATGCTCATTTCCTTCATCATGATGCATATTTCTTTCAAAATGGTGCACTTTCCTACATCATGATGCATATTTCCTTCATCATGATACTCATTTCCTTCATCATGATACTCATTTCCTTCATTATTATGCATACTTTCTTCATCATTATTCTCTTTTCCTTCATCATGATGCTCATAACCATCATCATGATATACTATCATCATGATGTTCATTTCCTTCATCATGATCCGTGTTTCCTATATCATGATGCCTATTTCCTATATCGTTATGCTCATTTCTTTCATTATGATGTATTTTTTCCTTTCAACATGATAATCACTTCCATCATAATGATGATTATTTCCTTCATCATGACGCATATTTCCTTCATCTTGATGTTCCTTTCCTGCATCATGATGTTCATTTAATTCGTTAAGGTGCTCATTTCATTGATCATGTTGTAAATTTCCTTCATCATGATGCTCATTTCCTTCGTCATGGTACTAATTTCATTCATCATGATGCATACTTTCTTCATCATTATACTCTTTTCCTTCATCATGATTCTCATAACAATCATCATGATATACTATCATCATTATGTTCATTTCCTTCATCATGATACATGTTTTCTTCATCATGATGCCTATATCCTACATCATTATGTTTATTTCCTTCACCAAGAAGCATATTTCCAGCAACATGATAAACATTTCCTTCATCTCGATGCTTATTTCCTACATCATGATGTTCATTTATTTCATCATGATGCTCATTTCATTGATCATGATGTATATTTCCGTCATCATGATGCTCATTTCCTACATCAAAACGCATATTTCTTGAATCACGATGCTTACTTCATTCATCTAATTAATCGTTTCCTTAATCATGATACTCAGTTCCTTTATCAAGATGCATATTTCCTTCATCAGGATTCTTATTTCCATCATCATGATGCGTATTTCCTTCATCATGATGCTCATTTCCTACATCATGGTGCTAATTTCCTTCATCATGATGCATATTTCCTACATCTTTATGATCATTTCTTTCATAATGATTCATATTTCCTTCATCACGATGCTTATTTCCAACATCATGAAGCCTATTCCTTCATCATAATGATCATTTCCTACATCATTGTGGTCATATCCTTAATCGTGATGTTCATTTCTTTCTTCATGATGCTTGTTTCTATATTCATGATATTTATTTCCACCATCATGATGCTCATTTCCTTCATCATGATGCTCATTTATTTAATCATGATGCATATATCCTTCATCATGATGCTCATTTCCTTCATCATGATGCATATTTCTTTCAAAATGATGCTCTTTCCTGCATCATGATGCATTTTTCCTTCATAATGATGCTCATTACCTTCGCCATGGTACTCATTTCCTTCATCATGATGCTCATTTCCTTCATTATTATGCATACTTTCTTCATCATTATTCTATTTTCCTTCATCATGATGCTCATAACCATCATCATGATATACTATCATCGTGATGTTCATTTCCTTCATCATGATGCATGTTTCCTACATCATGATGCCTATTTCTTACATCGTTATGCTCGTTTCTTTCATTATGATGTATTTTTATCCTTTCAACATGATAATCATTTCCATCATAATGATGATTAATTCCTTCATCATGACGCATATTTCCTTCATCTTGATGTTCATTTCCTGCATCATGATGTTCATTTAATTCATTATGGTGCTCATTTCATTGCCATGATGTAAATTTCCATCATCATGATGCTCATTTCCTTCGTCATGGTGCTCATTTCATTCATCATGATGCATAATTTCTTCATCATTATACTCTTTTCCTTCATCATGATTCTCATAACAATCATCATGATATACTATCATCATGATGTTCATTTCCTTTATCATGATGCATGTTTCCTTTATCATGATGCCTATTTCCTACATCATTATGTTTTTTTCCTTCACTATGAAGCATATTTCCACCAACATGATAAACATTTCCATCATAATGATGCTTATTTCCTACATCATGATGTTCATTTATTTCATCATGATGCTCATTTCATTGATCATGATGTATATTTCCGTCATCATGATGCACATTTCCTACATCAAAACGCATATTTCTTGAATCACGATGCTCACTTCATTCATCTAATTAATTGTTTTCTTAATCATGATACTCAATTCCTTTATCAAGATGCATATTTCCTTCATCAGGATTCTTATTTCCATCATCATGATGCGTATTTCCTTCATTATGATGCTTATTTCCTACATCATGATGCTAATTTCCTTCATAATGATGCATATTTCCTACATCTTTATGATCATTTCTTTCATCATGATTCATATTTCCTTCATCACGATGCTTATTTCCTACATCATGAAGCTTATTCCTTCACCATAATGATCATTTCCTACATCATTGTGGTCATATCCTTAATCGTGACGTTCATTTCTTTCTTCAAGATGCTTATTTCTATATTCATGATATTTATTTCCACCATCATGATGCTCATTTCCTTCATTATGATGCTCATTTATTTAATCATGATGCATATATCCTTCATCATGATGCTCATTTCCTTCATCATGATGCATATTTCTTTCAAAATGATGCTCTTTCCTGCATCATGATGCATTTTTCCTTCATAATGATGCTCATTACCTTCGCCATGGTACTCATTTCCTTCATCATGATACTCATTTCCTTCATTATTATGCATACTTTCTTCATCATTATTCTGTTTTCCTTCATCATGATGCTCATAACCATCATCATGATATACTATCATCATGATGTTCATTTCCTTCATCATGATTCATGTTTCCTACATCATGATGCCTATTTCTTACATCGTTATGCTCATTTCTTTCATTATGATGCATTTTTTTTCCTTTCAACATGATAATCATTTCCATCATAATGATGATTAATTTCTTCATCATGACGCATATTTCCTTCATCTTGATGTTCATTTCCTGTATCATGATGTTCATTTAATTCATTATGGTGCTCATTTCATTGATCATGATGTAAATTTCCTTCATCATGATGCTCATTTCCTTCGTCATGGTGCTCATTTCATTCATCATGATGTATAATTTCTTCATCATTATACTCTTTTCCTTCATCATGATTCTCATAACAATCATCATGATATACTATCATCATGATGTTCATTTCCTTCATCATGATTCATGTTTCCTTCATCATGATGCCTATATCCTACATCATTATGTTTATTTCCTTCACCATGAGCATATTTCCAGCAACATGATAAACATTTCCATCATAATGATGCTTATTTCCTACATCATGATGTTCATTTATTTGATCATGATGCTCATTTCATTGATCATGATGTATATTTCCGTCATCATGATGCTCATTTCCTACATCAAAATGCATATTTCTTTAATCACGATGCTCACTTCATTCATCTTATTAATCGTTTTCTTAATCATGATACTCAATTCCTTTATCATGATGCATATTTCCTTCATCAGGATTCTTATTTCCATCATCATGATGCGTATTTCCTTCATCATGATGCTCATTTCCTACATCATGATGCTAATTTCCTTCATCATGATGCATATTTCCTACATCTTTATGATCATTTCTTTCATCATGATTCATATTTCCTTCATCACGATGCTTATTTCCTACATTATGAAGCTTATTCCTTCATCATAATGATCATTTCCTACATCATTGTGGTCATATCCTTAATTGTGGCGTTCATTTCTTTCTTCATGATGCTTATTTCTATATTCATGATATTTATTTCCACCATCATAATGCTCATTTCCTACATCATGATGCTCATTTATTTCATCATGATGCATATATCCTTCATCATGATGCTTATTTCCTTCATAATGATGCATATTTCTTTCAAAATGGTGCTCTTTCCTTCGTCATGATGCATTTTTCCTTCATAATGATGCTCATTACCTTCGCCATGGTACTCATTTCCTTCATTATTATGCACACTTTCTTCATCATTATTCTCTTTTCCTTCATCATGAAGATCATTTCCATCATCACGATACATAAATCTATCATCATGATGCCTATTTCCTACATCGTATGCTCATTTCTTTCATTATGATGCAGTTTTTTCCTTCAACATGATAATCATTTCCATCATAATGATGCTTATTTCCTTCATCATGATGCATATTTCCTTCATCTTGATGCTAATTTCCTACATCATGAAGTTCATTTAATTCATTATGGTGCTCATTTTTTTGATCATGACGTATATTTCCTTCACCATGATGCTCATTTCCTTTGTCATGGTACTCATTTCATTCATCATGATGCATACTTTCTTCATCGTTATACTCTTTTCCTTCATCATGATGCTCATAACCATCATCATGATATACTATCATCACGATGTCCATTTCCTTCGTCATGATGCATGTTTCCTTCATCATGATGCCTATATCCTACATCATTATGTTTATTTCCTTCACTATGAAGCATATTTCCAGCAACATGATAAACATTTCCATCATAATGATATTTATTTCCAACATCATGATATTCATTTAATTCATCATGATGCTCATTTCATTGATCATGATGTATATTTCCGTCATCATGATGCTCATTTCCTACATCAAAACGCATATTTCTTTAATCACGATGCTCACTTCATTCATTTTATTAATCATTTCCTTAATCATGATACTTAATTCCTTTATCATTATTCATATTTCCTTCATCATGATGCTCATTACCATCATTAAGATTCTTATTTCCTTCATCATGATGCGTATTTCCTTCATCATGATGCTCATTTCCTACATCTTGATGCTAATTTCTTTCATCATGATTCATATTTCCTACATCAAGAAGCCTATTCCTTCATCATTATTATCACGTCCTATATCATTGTGGTCATATCCTTCATCGTTACGGTCATTTCCTTCTTCTTGATGCTTATTTCTATATTCATGATGTTTATTTCCACATTCATGATGCTCATTTCCACCATCATGATGCTCATTTCTTTCATCGTAATGCATATATCCTTCATCATGATGCATATTTGTTTCAAAATGATGCACTTTCCTATATCATGATGCATATTTCCATCATAATGATGCTCATTACCTTCGTCATGGTACTCATTTCCTTCATCATGATACTCATTTCCTTCATTATTATGCATACTTTCTTCATCATTATTCTCTTTTCCTTCATCATGATGCTCATAACCATCATCATGATATACTATCATCATGATTTTCATTTCCTTCATCATGATCCATGTTTCCTACATCATGATGCCTATTTCCTACATCGTCATGCTCATTTCTTACATTAAGATGCATTTTTTTCCTTTCAACATGATAATCATTTCCATCATAATGATGATCATTTCCTTTATCATGACGCATATTTCCTTCATCTTGATGTTCCTTTCCTGCATCATGATGTTCATTTAATTCATTACGGTGCTCATTTCATTGATCATGATGTAAATTTCCTTCATCATGATGCTCATTTCCTTCGTCATGGTACTCATTTCATTCATCATGATGCATACTTTCTTCATCATTATACTCTTTTCCTTCATCATGATTCTCATAACAATCATCATGATATACTATCATCATGATGTTCATTTCCTTCATCATGATGCATGTTTCCTTCATCATGATGCCTATATACTACATCATTATGTTTATTTCCTTCACCATGAAGCATATTTCCAGCAACATGATAAACATTTCCATCATAATGATGCTTATTTCCTACATCATGATGTTCATTTATTTCATCATGACGCTCATTTCATTGATCATGATGTATATTTTCGTCATCATGATGCTCATTTCCTACATCAAAATGCATATTTCTTTAATCACGATGCTCACTTCATTCATCTTATTAATCGTTTCCTTAATCATGATACTCAATTCCTTTATCATGATGCATATTTCCTTCATCAGGATTCTTATTTCCATCATCATGATGCGTATTTCCTTCATCATGATGCTCATTTCCTACATCATGATGCTAATTTCCTTCATCATGATGCATATTTCCTACATCTTTATGATCATTTCTTTCATCATGATTCATATTTCCTTCATCACGATGCTTATTTCCTACATCTTGAAGCCTATTCCTTCATCATAATGATCATTTCCTACATCATTGTGGTCATATACTTAATCGTGATGTTCATTTCTTTCTTCATGATGCTTATTTCTATATTCATGATATTTATTTCCACCATCATAATGCTCATTTCCTACATCATGATGCTCATTTATTTCATCATGATGCATATATCCTTCATCATGATGCATATTTCTTTCAAAATGGTGCTCTTTCCTACATCATGATGCATTTTTCCTTCATAATGATGCTCATTACCTTCGCCATGGTACTCATTTCCTTCATCATGATACTCATTTCCTTCATTATTATGCACACTATCTTCATCATTATTCTCTTTTCCTTCATCATGATGCTCATTTCCATCATCACGATACATAAATCTATCATCATGATGCTCATTTCCTTCATCAAGATGCATGTTTCCAACATCATGATGCCTATTTCCTACATCGTATGCTCATTTCTTTCATTATGATGCAGTTTTTTCCTTCAACATGATAATCATTTCCATCATAATGATGCTTATTTCCTTCATCATGATGCGTATTTCCTTCATCTTGATGCTAATTTCCTGCATCATGGAGTTCATTTAATTCATTATGGTGCTCATTTTATTGAACATGATGTATTTTTCCTTCATCATGATGTTATTTCCTTTGTCATGGTACTCATTTCATTCATCATGATGCATACTTTCTTCATCATTATACTCTTTTCCTTCATCATGATGCTCATAACCATCATCATGATTTACTATCATCACGATGTCCATTTCCTTCGTCATGATGCATGTTTCCTTCATCATGATGCCTATATCCTACATCATTATGTTTATTTCCTTCACTATGAAGCATATTTCCAGCAACATTATAAACATTTCCATCATAATGATATTTATTTCCTACATCATGATGTTCATTTAATTCATCATGATGCTCATTTTATTGATCATGATGTATATCTCCGTCATCATGATGCTCATTTCCTACATCAAAACGCATATTTCTTTAATCACGATGCTCACTTCATTCATCTTATTAATCATTTCCTTAATCATGATACTTAATTCCTTTATCATTATGCATATTTCCTTCATCATGATGCTCATTACCATCATTAAGATTCTTATTTCCATCATCATGATGTGTATTTCCTTCATCATGATGCTCATTTCCTACATCTTGATGCTAATTTCTTTCATCATGATTCATATTTCCTTCATCACGATGCTTAGTTCCTACATCATGAAGCCTATTCCTTCATCATTATTATCACGTCCTACATCATTGTGATCATATCCTTCATCGTTACGATCATTTCCGTCTTCTTTATGTTTATTTCTATATTCATGATGTTTATTTCCACCTTCATGATGCTCATTTCCACTATCATGATGCTCATTTCTTTCACCGTGATGCATATATCCTTCATCATGATGCTCATTTCCTTCATCATGATGCATATTTCTTTCAAAATGATGCACTTTCCTATATCATGATGCATATTTTCTTCATAATGATGCTCATTACCTTCGTCATGGTACTCATTTCCTTCGTCATGATACTCATTTCCTTCATTATTATGCATACTTTCTTCATCATTATTCTCTTTTCCTTCATCATAATACTCATAACCACCATCATGATATACTATCATCATGATGTTCATTTCCTTCATCATGATCCATGTTTCCTACATCATGATGCCTATTTCCTACATCGTTATGCTCATTTCTTTCATTATGATGCATTTTTTTCCTTTCAACATGATAATCATATCCATCATAATGATGATTATTTCCTTCATCATGACGCATATTTCCTTCATCTTGATGTTCCCTTCCTGCATCATGATGTTCATTTAATTCATTATGGTGCTCATTTCATTGATCATGATGTCAATTTTCTTCATCATGATGCTCATTTCCTTCGTCATGGTACTCATTTCATTCATCATGATGCATACTTTCTTCATCATTATACTCTTTTCCTTCATCATGATTCTCATAACAATCATCATGATATACTATCATCATGATGTTCATTTCCTTCATCATGATGCATGTTTCCTTCATCATGATGCCTATATCCTACATCATTATGTTTATTTCCTTCACCATGAAGCATATTTCCAGCAACATGATAAACATTTCCATCATAATGATGCTTATTTCCTACATCATGATGTTCATTTATTTCATCATGATGCTCATTTCATTGATCATGATGTATATTTCCGTCATCATGATGCTCATTTCCTACATCAAAATGCATATTTCTTTAATCACGATGCTCACTTCATTCATCTTATTAATCGTTTCCTTAATCATGATACTCAATTCCTTTATTAGGGTTTAGGGTTCAGGGTTTAGGGTTTTAGGGTTTAGGGTTTTAGGGTTTAGGGTTTTAGGGTTTAGGGTTTAGGGTTTAGGGTTTAGGGTTTTTGGGTTTAGGGTTTAGGGTTTATGCATATTTCCTTCATCAGGATTCTTATTTCCATCATCATGATGCGTATTTCCTTCATCATGATGCTCATTTCCTACATCATGATGCTAATTTCCTACATCATGATGCATATTTCCTACATCTTTATGATCATTTCTTTCATCATGATTCATATTTCCTTCATCACGATGCTTATTTCCTACATCTTGAAGCCTATTCCTTCATCATAATGATCATTTCCTACATCATTGTGGTCATATACTTAATCGTGACGTTCATTTCTTTCTTCATGATGCTTATTTCTATATTCATGATATTTATTTCCACCATCATAATGCTCATTTCCTACATCATGATGCTCATTTATTTCATCATGATGCATATATCCTTCATCATGATGCATATTTCTTTCAAAATTGTGCTCTTTCCTACATCATGATGCATTTTTCCTTCATAATGATGCTCATTACCTTCGCCATGGTACTCATTTCCTTCATCATGATACTCATTTCCTTCATTGTTATGCACACTTTCTTCATCATTATTCTCTTTTCCTTCATCATGATGCTCATTTCCATCATCACGATACATAAATCTATCATCATGATGCTCATTTCCTTCATCAAGATGCATGTTTCCAACATCATGATGCCTATTTCCTACATCGTATGCTCATTTCTTTCATTATGATGCAGTTTTTTCCTTCAACATGATAATCATTTCCATCATAATGATGCTTATTTCCTTCATCATGATGCATATTTCCTTCATCTTGATGCTAATTTCCTGCATCATGAAGTTCATTTAATTCATTATGGTGCTCATTTTATTGAACATGATGTATTTTTCCTTCATCATGATGTTATTTCCTTTGTCATGGTACTCATTTCATTCATCATGATGCATACTTTCTTCATCATTATACTCTTTTCCTTCATCATGATGCTCATAAACATCATCATGATTTACTATCATCACGATGTCCATTTCCTTCGTCATGATGCATGTTTCCTTCATCATGATGCCTATATCCTACATCATTATGCTTTTTCCTTCACTATGAAGCATATTTCCAGCAACATTATAAACATTTCCATCATAATGATATTTATTTCCTACATCATGATGTTCATTTAATTCATCATGATGCTCATTTCATTGATCATGATATATATCTCCGTCATCATGATGCTCATTTCCTACATCAAAACGCATATTTCTTTAATCACGATGCTCACTTCATTCATCTTATTAATCATTTCCTTAATCATGATACTTAATTCCTTTATCATTATGCATATTTCCTTCATCATGATGCTCATTACCATCATTAAGATTCTTATTTCCATCATCATGATGTGTATTTCCTTCATCATGATGCTCATTTCCTACATCTTGATGCTAATTTCTTTCATCATGATTCATATTTCCTTCATCACGATGCTTAGTTCCTACAATATGAAGCCTATTCCTTCATCATTATTATCACGTCCTACATCATTGTGGTCATATCCTTCATCGTTACGATCATTTTTGTCTTCTTTATGTTTATTTCTATATTCATGATGTTTATTTCCACCTTCATGATGCTCATTCATTTCCACCATCATGATGCTCATTTCTTTCACCGTGATGCATATATCCTTCATCATGATGCTCATTTCCTTCATCATGATGCATATTTATTTCAAAATGATGCACTTTCCTATATCATGATGCATATTTCCTTCATAATGATGCTCATTACCTTCGTCATGGTACTCATTTCCTTCGTCATGATACTCATTTCCTTCATTATTATGCATACTTTCTTCATCATTATTCTCTTTTCCTTCATCATGATGCTCATAACCATCATCATGATATACTATCATCATGATTTTCATTTCCTTCATCATGATCCATGTTTCCTACATCATGATGCCTATTTCCTACATCGTTATGCTCATTTCTTTCATTAAGATGCATTTTTTTCCTTTCAACATGATAATAATTTCCATCATAATGATGATTATTTCCTTCATCTTGACGCATATTTCCTTCATCTTGATGTTCCTTTCATGCATCATGATGTTCATTTAATTCATTACGGTGCTCATTTCACTGATCATGATGTAAATTTCTTTCATCATGATGCTCATTTCCTTCGTCATGGTACTCATTTCATTCATCATGATGCAGACTTTCTTCATCATTATACTCTTTTCCTTCATCATGATTCTCATAACAATCATCTTGATATACGATCATCATGATGTTCATTTCCTTCATCATGATGCATGTTTCCTTCATCATGATGCCTATATCCTACATCATTATGTTTATTTCCTTCACCATGAAGCATATTTCCAGCAACATGATAAACATTTCCATCATAATGATGCTTATTTCCTACATCATGATGTTCATTTATTTCATCATGTCGCTCATTTCATTGATCATGATGTATATTTCCGTCATCATGATGCTCATTTCCTACATCAAAATGCATATTTCTTTAATCACGATGCTCACTTCATTCATCTTATTAATCGTTTCCTTAATCATGATACTCAATTCCTTTATCATGATGCATATTTCCTTCATCAGGATTCTTATTTCCATCATCATGATGCGTATTTCCTTCATCATGATGCTCATTTCCTACATCATGATGCTAATTTCCTTCATCATGATGTATATTTCCTACATCTTTATGATCATTTCTTTCATCATGATTCATATTTCCTTCATCACGATGCTTATTTCCTACATCATGAAGCCTATTCCTTCATCATAATGATCATTTCCTACCTCATTGTGGTCATGTACTTAATCGTGACGTTCATTTCTTTCTTCATGATGCTTGTTTCTATATTCATGATATTTATTTCCACCATCATAATGCTCATTTCCTACATCATGATGCTAATTTATTTCATCATGATGCATATATCCTTCATCATGATGCTCATTTCCTTCATAATGATGCATATTTCTTTCAAAATGGTGTTCTTTCCTACATCATGATGCATTTTTCCTTCATAATGATGCTCATTACCTTCGCCATGGTACTCATTTCCTTCATTATTATGCACACTTTCTTCATCAATATTCTCTTTTCCTTCATCATGATGCTCATTTCCATCATCACGATACATAAATCTATCATCGTGATGCCTATTTCCTACATCGTATGCTCATTTCTTTCATTATGATGCAGTTTTTTCCTTCAACATGATAATCATTTCCATCATAATGATGCTTATTTCCTTCATCATGATGCATATTTCCTTCATCTTGATGCTAATTTCCTGCATCATGAAGTTCATTTAATTCATTATGGTGCTCATTTTTTTGATCATGATGTATATTTCCTTCACCATGATGCTCATTTCCTTTGTCCTGGTACTCATTTCATTCATCATGATGCATACTTTCTTCATCATTATACTCTTTTCCTTCATCATGATGCTCATAACCATCATCATGATGTCCATTTCCTTCGTCATGATGCATGTTTCCTTCATCATGATGCCTATATCCTACATCATTATGTTTATTTCCTTCACTATGAAGCATATTTCCAGCAACATGATAAACATTTCCATCATAATGATATTTATTTCCTACATCATGATATTCATTTAATTCATCATGATGCTCATTTCATTGATCATGATGTATATTTCCGTCATCATGATGCTTATTTCCTACATCAAAATGCATATTTCTTTAATCACGATGCTCACTTCATTCATCTTATTAATCATTTATTTAATCATGATACTTAATTCCTTTATCATTATGCATATTTCCTTCATCATGATGCTCATTACCATCATTAAGATTCTTATTTCCTTCATCATGATGCGTATTTCCTTCACCATGATGCTCATTTCCTACATCTTGATGCTAATTTCTTTCATCATGATTCATATTTCCTTCATCACGATTCTTATTTCCTACATCATGAAGTCTATTCCTTCATCATTATTATCACGTCCTCCATCATTGTGGTCATATCCTTCATCGTTACGATCATTTCCTTCTTCTTGATGCTTATTTCTATATTCATGATGTTTATTTCCAACTTCATGATGCTCATTTCCACCATCATGATGCTCATTTCTTTCATCGTAATGCATATATCCTTCATCATGATGCATATTTGTTTCAAAATGATGCACTTTCCTATATCATGATGCATATTTCCTTCATAATGATGCTCATTACCTTCGTCATGGTACTCATTTCCTTCGTCATGATACTCATTTCCTTCATTATTATGCATACTTTCTTCATCATTATTCTCTTTTCCTTCATCATGATGCTCAAAACCATCATCATGATATACTATCATCATGATTTTCATTTCCTTCATCATGATCCATGTTTCCTACATCATGATGCCTATTTCCTACATCGTTATGCTTATTTCTTTCATTAAGATGCATTTTTTTCCTTTCAACATGATAATCATTTCCATCATAATGATGATTATTTCCTTCATCATGATGCATATTTCCTTCATCTTGATGTTCCTTTCCTGCATCATGATGTTCATTTAATTCATTACGGTGCTTATTTCATTGATCATGATGTAAATTTCCTTCATCATGATGCTCATTTCCTTCATCATGGTACTCATTTCATTCATCATGATGCATACTTTCTTCATCATTATACTCTTTTCCTTCATCATGATTCTCATAACAATCATCATGATATACTATCATCATGATGTTCATTTCCTTCATCATGATGCATGTTTCCTTCATCATGATGCCTATATCCTACATCATTATGTTTATTTCCTTCACCATGAAGCATATTTCCAGCAACATGACAAACATTTCCATCATAATGACGCTTATTTCCTACATCATGATGTTCATTTATTTCATCATGATGCTCATTTCATTGATCATGATGTATATTTCCGTCATCATGATGCTCATTTCCTACATCAAAATGCATATTTCTTTAATCACGATGCTCAATTCATTCATCTTATTAATCGTTTCCTTAATCATGATACTCAATTCCTTTATCATGATGCATATTTCCTTCATCAGGATTCTTATTTCCATCATCATGATGCGTATTTCCTTCATCATGATGCTCATTTCCTACATCATGATGCTAATTTCCTTAATCATGATGCATATTTCCTACATCTTTATGACCATTTCTTTCATCATGATTCATATTTCCTTCATCACGATGCTTATTTCCTACATCATGAAGCCTATTCCTTCATCATAATGATCATTTCCTACCTCATTGTGGTCATATACTTAATCGTGACGTTCATTTCTTTCTTCATGATGCTTGTTTCTATATTCATGATATTTATTTCCACAATCATAATGCTCATTTCCTACATCATGATGCTCATTTATTTTATCATGATGCATATATCCTTCATCATGATGCTCATTTCCTTCATAATGATGCATATTTCTTTCAAAATGGTGCTCTTTCCTACATCATGATGCATTTTTCCTTCATAATGATGCTCATTACCTTCGCCATGGTACTCATTTCCTTCATTATTATGCACACTTTCTTCATCATTATTCTCTTTTCCTTCATCATGATGCTCATTTCCATCATCACGATACATAAATCTATCATCGTGATGCCTATTTCCTACATCGTATGCTCATTTCTTTCATTATGATGCAGTTTTTTCCTTCAACATGATAATCATTTCCATCATAATGATGCTTATTTCCTTCATCATGATGCATATTTCCTTCATCTTGATGCTAATTTCCTACATCATGAAGTACATTTAATTCATTATGGTGCTCATTTTTTTGATCATGATGTATATTTCCTTCACCATGATGCTCATTTCCTTTGTCCTGGTACTCATTTCATTCATCATGATGCATACTTTCTTCATCAATATACTCTTTTCCTTCATCATGATGCTCATAACCATCATCATGATGTCCATTTCCTTCGTCATGATGCATGTTTCCTTCATCATGATGCCTATATCCTACATCATTATGTTTATTTCCTTCACTATGAAGCATATTTCCAGCAACATGATAAACATTTCCATCATAATGATATTTATTTCCTACATCATGATATTCATTTAATTCATCATGATGCTCATTTCATTGATCATGATGTATATTTCCGTCATCATGATGCTTATTTCCTACATCAAAATGCATATTTCTTTAATCACGATGCTCACTTCATTCATCTTATTAATCATTTCCTTAATCATGATACTTAATTCCTTTATCATTATGCATATTTCCTTCATCATGATGCTCATTACCATCATTAAGATTCTTATTTCCTTCATCATGATGCGTATTTCCTTCACCATGATGCTCATTTCCTACATCTTGATGCTAATTTCTTTCATCATGATTCATATTTCCTTCATCACGATTCTTATTTCCTACATCATGAAGTCTATTCCTTCATCATTATTATCACGTCCTCCATCATTGTGGTCATATCCTTCATCGTTACGATCATTTCCTTCTTCTTGATGCTTATTTCTATATTCATGATGTTTATTTCCAACTTCATGATGCTCATTTCCACCATCATGATGCTCATTTCTTTCATCATAATGCATATATCCTTCATCATGATGCATATTTGTTTCAAAATGATGCACTTTCCTATATCATGATGCATATTTCCTTCATAATGATGCTCATTACCTTCGTCATGGTACTCATTTCCTTCGTCATGATACTCATTTTCTTCATTATTATGCATACTTTCTTCATCATTATTCTCTTTTCCTTCATCATGATGCTCAAAACCATCATCATGATATACTATCATCATGATTTTCATTTCCTTCATCATGATCCATGTTTCCTACATCATGATGCCTATTTCCTACATCGTTATGCTTATTTCTTTCATTAAGATGCATTTTTTTCCTTTCAACATGATAATCATTTCCATCATAATGATGATTATTTCCTTCATCATGATGCATATTTCCTTCATCTTGATGTTCCTTTCCTGCATCATGATGTTCATTTAATTCATTACGGTGCTTATTTCATTGATCATGATGTAAATTTCCTTCATCATGATGCTCATTTCCTTCATCATGGTACTCATTTCATTCATCATGATGCATACTTTCTTCATCATTATACTCTTTTCCTTCATCATGATTCTCATAACAATCATCATGATATACTATCATCATGATGTTCATTTCCTTCATCATGATGCATGTTTCCTTCATCATGATGCCTATATCCTACATCATTATGTTTATTTCCTTCACCATGAAGCATATTTCCAGCAACATGACAAACATTTCCATCATAATGACGCTTATTTCCTACATCATGATGTTCATTTATTTCATCATGATGCTCATTTCATTGATCATGATGTATATTTCCGTCATCATGATGCTCATTTCCTACATCAAAATGCATATTTCTTTAATCACGATGCTCAATTCATTCATCTTATTAATCGTTTCCTTAATCATGATACTCAATTCCTTTATCATGATGCATATTTCCTTCATCAGGATTCTTATTTCCATCATCATGATGCGTATTTCCTTCATCATGATGCTCATTTCCTACATCATGATGCTAATTTCCTTAATCATGATGCATATTTCCTACATCTTTATGACCATTTCTTTCATCATGATTCATATTTCCTTCATCACGATGCTTATTTCCTACATCATGAAGCCTATTCCTTCATCATAATGATCATTTCCTACCTCATTGTGGTCATATACTTAATCGTGACGTTCATTTCTTTCTTCATGATGCTTGTTTCTATATTCATGATATTTATTTCCACAATCATAATGCTCATTTCCTACATCATGATGCTCATTTATTTCATCATGATGCATATATCCTTCATCATGATGCTCATTTCCTTCATAATGATGCATATTTCTTTCAAAATGGTGCTCTTTCCTACATCATGATGCATTTTTCCTTCATAATGATGCTCATTACCTTCGCCATGGTACTCATTTCCTTCATTATTATGCACACTTTCTTCATCATTATTCTCTTTTCCTTCATCATGATGCTCATTTCCATCATCACGATACATAAATATATCATCGTGATGCCTATTTCCTACATCGTATGCTCATTTCTTTCATTATGATGCAGTTTTTTCCTTCAACATGATAATCATTTCCATCATAATGATGCTTATTTCCTTCATCATGATGCATATTTCCTTCATCTTGATGCTAATTTCCTACATCATGAAGTACATTTAATTCATTATGGTGCTCATTTTTTTGATCATGATGTATATTTCCTTCACCATGATGCTCATTTCCTTTGTCATGGTACTCATTTCATTCATCATGATGCATACTTTCTTCATCATTATACTCTTTTCCTTCATCATGATGCTCATAACCATCATCATGATATACTATCATCACGATGTCCATTTCCTTCGTCATGATGCATGTTTCCTTCATCATGATGCCTATATCCTACGTCATTATGTTTATTTCCTTCACTATGAGCATATTTCCAGCAACATGATAAACATTTACATCATAATGATATTTATTTCCTACATCATGATATTCATTTAATTCATCATGATGCTCATTTTATTGATCATGATGTATATTTCCGTCATCATGATGCTTATTTCCTACATCAAAACGCATATTTCTTTAATCACGATGCTCACTTCATTCATCTTATTAATCATTTCCTTAATCATGATACTTAATTCCTTTATCATTATACATATTTCCTTCATCATGATGCTCATTACCATCATTAAGATTCTTATTTCCTTCATCATGATGCGTATTTCCTTCACCATGATGCTCATTTCCTACATCTTGATGCTAATTTCTTTCATCATGATTCATATTTCCTTCATCACGATTCTTATTTCCTACATCATGAAGTCTATTCCTTCATCATTATTATCACATCCTCCATCATTGTGGTCATATCCTTCATCGTTACGATCATTTCCTTCTTCTTGATGCTTATTTCTATATTCATGATGTTTATTTCCACCTTCATGATGCTCATTTCCACCATCATGATGCTCATTTCTTTCATCGTAATGCATATATCCTTCATCATGATGCATATTTGTTTCAAAATGATGCACTTTCCTATATCATGATGCATATTTCCTTCATAATGATGCTCATTACCTTCGTCATGGTACTTATTTCCTTCGTCATGATACTCATTTCCTTCATTATTATGCATACTTTCTTCATCATTATTCTCTTTTCCTTCATCATGATGCTCATAACCATCATCATGATATACTATCATTATGATTTTCATTTCCTTCATCATGATCCATGTTTCCTACATCATGATGCCTATTTCCTACATCGTTATGCTTATTTCTTTCATTAAGATGCATTTTTTTCCTTTCAACATGATAATCATTTCCATCATAATGATGATTATTTCCTTCATCATGATGCATATTTCCTTCATCTTGATGTTCCTTTCCTGCATCATGATGTTCATTTAATTCATTACGGTGCTTATTTCATTGATCATGATGTAAATTTCCTTCATCATGATGCTCATTTCCTTCATCATGGTACTCATTTCATTCATCATGATGCATACTTTCTTCATCATTATACTCTTTTCCTTCATCATGATTCTCATAACAATCATCATGATATACTATCATCATGATATTCATTTCCTTCAT
The DNA here is from genome assembly GCA_023678885.1 of Pogostemon cablin. NCBI lineage: Eukaryota > Viridiplantae > Streptophyta > Magnoliopsida > Lamiales > Lamiaceae > Pogostemon > Pogostemon cablin. The sequence goes on along the minus strand of CM042993.1, from coordinate 21,664,670 downwards.
CATGATGCATGTTTCCTTCATCATGATGCCTATATCCTACATCATTATGTTTATTTCCTTCACCATGAAGCATATTTCCAGCAACATGACAAACATTTCCATCATAATGACGCTTATTTCCTACATCATGATGTTCATTTATTTCATCATGATGCTCATTTCATTGATCATGATGTATATTTCCGTCATCATGATGCTCATTTCCTACATCAAAATGCATATTTCTTTAATCACGATGCTCAATTCATTCATCTTATTAATCGTTTCCTTAATCATGATACTCAATTCCTTTATCATGATGCATATTTCCTTCATCAGGATTCTTATTTCCATCATCATGATGCGTATTTCCTTCATCATGATGCTCATTTCCTACATCATGATGCTAATTTCCTTAATCGTGATGCATATTTCCTACATCTTTATGACCATTTCTTTCATCATGATTCATATTTCCTTCATCACGATGCTTATTTCCTACATCATGAAGCCTATTCCTTCATCATAATGATCATTTCCTACCTCATTGTGGTCATATACTTAATCGTGACGTTCATTTCTTTCTTCATGATGCTTGTTTCTATATTCATGATATTTATTTCCACAATCATAATGCTCATTTCCTACATCATGATGCTCATTTATTTCATCATGATGCATATATCCTTCATCATGATGCTCATTTTCTTCATAATGATGCATATTTCTTTCAAAATGGTGCTCTTTCCTACATCATGATGCATTTTTCCTTCATAATGATGCTCATTACCTTCGCCATGGTACTCATTTCCTTCATTATTATGCACACTTTCTTCATCATTATTCTCTTTTCCTTCATCATGATGCTCATTTCCATCATCACGATACATAAATCTATCATCGTGATGCCTATTTCCTACATCGTATGCTCATTTCTTTCATTATGATGCAGTTTTTTCCTTCAACATGATAATCATTTCCATCATAATGATGCTTATTTCCTTCATCATGATGCATATTTTCTTCATCTTGATGCTAATTTTCTACATCATGAAGTACATTTAATTCATTATGGTGCTCATTTTTTTGATCATGATGTATATTTCCTTCACCATGATGCTCATTTCCTTTGTCATGGTACTCATTTCATTCATCATGATGCATACTTTCTTCATCATTATACTCTTTTCCTTCATCATGATGCTCATAACCATCATCATGATATACTATCATCACGATGTCCATTTCCTTCGTCATGATGCATGTTTCCTTCATCATGATGCCTATATCCTACATCATTATGTTTATTTCCTTCACTATGAGCATATTTCCAGCAACATGATAAACATTTACATCATAATGATATTTATTTCCTACATCATGATATTCATTTAATTCATCATGATGCTCATTTTATTGATCATGATGTATATTTCCGTCATCATGATGCTTATTTCCTACATCAAAACGCATATTTCTTTAATCACGATGCTCACTTCATTCATCTTATTAATCATTTCCTTAATCATGATACTTAATTCCTTTATCATTATGCATATTTCCTTCATCATGATGCTCATTACCATCATTAAGATTCTTATTTCCTTCATCATGATGCGTATTTCCTTCACCATGATGCTCATTTCCTACATCTTGATGCTAATTTCTTTCATCATGATTCATATTTCCTTCATCACGATTCTTATTTCCTACATCATGAAGTCTATTCCTTCATCATTATTATCACGTCCTCCATCATTGTGGTCATATCCTTCATCGTTACGATCATTTCCTTCTTCTTGATGCTTATTTCTATATTCATGATGTTTATTTCATCCTTCATGATGCTCATTTCCACCATCATGATGCTCATTTCTTTCATCGTAATGCGTATATCCTTCATCATGATGCATATTTGTTTCAAAATGATGCACTTTCCTATATCATGATGCATATTTCCTTCATAATGATGCTCATTACCTTCGTCATGGTACTCATTTCCTTCGTCATGATACTCATTTCCTTCATTATTATGCATACTTTCTTCATCATTATTCTCTTTTCCTTCATCATGATGCTCATAACCATCATCATGATATACTATCATTATGATTTTCATTTCCTTCATCATGATCCATGTTTCCTACATCATGATGCCTATTTCCTACATCGTTATGCTTATTTCTTTCATTAAGATGCATTTTTTTCCTTTCAACATGATAATCATTTCCATCATAATGATGATTATTTCCTTCATCATGATGCATATTTCCTTCATCTTTATGTTCCTTTCCTGCATCATGATGTTCATTTAATTCATTACGGTGCTTATTTCATTGATCATGATGTAAATTTCCTTCATCATGATGCTCATTTCCTTCATCATGGTACTCATTTCATTCATCATGATGCATACTTTCTTCATCATTATACTCTTTTCCTTCATCATGATTCTCATAACAATCATCATGATATACTATCATCATGATGTTCATTTCCTTCATCATGATGCATGTTTCCTTCATCATGATGCCTATATCCTACATCATTATGTTTATTTCCTTCACCATGAAGCATATTTCCAGCAACATGATAAACATTTCCATCATAATGACGCTTATTTCCTACATCATGATGTTCATTTATTTCATCATGATGCTCATTTCATTGATCATGATGTATATTTCCGTCATCATGATGCTCATTTCCTACATCAAAATGCATATTTCTTTAATCACGATGCTCAATTCATTCATCTTATTAATCGTTTCCTTAATCATGATACTCAATTCCTTTATCATGATGCATATTTCCTTCATCAGGATTCTTATTTCCATCATCATGATGCGTATTTCCTTCATCATGATGCTCATTTCCTACATCATGATGCTAATTTCCTTAATCATGATGCATATTTCCTACATCTTTATGATCATTTCTTTCATCATGATTCATATTTCCTTCATCACGATGCTTATTTCCTACATCATGAAGCCTATTCCTTCATCATAATGATCATTTCCTACCTCATTGTGGTCATATACTTAATCGTGACGTTCATTTCTTTCTTCATGATGCTTGTTTCTATATTCATGATATTTATTTCCACCATCATAATGCTCATTTCCTACATCATGATGCTCATTTATTTCATCATGATGCATATATCCTTCATCATGATGCTCATTTCCTTCATAATGATGCATATTTCTTTCAAAATGGTGCTCTTTCCTACATCATGATGCATTTTTCCTTCATAATGATGCTCATTACCTTCGCCATGGTACTCATTTCCTTCATTATTATGCACACTTTCTTCATCATTATTCTCTTTTCCTTCATCATGATGCTCATTTCCATCATCACGATACATAAATCTATCATCGTGATGCCTATTTCCTACATCGTATGCTCATTTCTTTCATTATGATGCAGTTTTTTCCTTCAACATGATAATCATTTCCATCATAATGATGCTTATTTCCTTCATCATGATGCATATTTCCTTCATCTTGATGCTAATTTCCTACATCATGAAGTTCATTTAATTCATTATGGTGCTCATTTTTTTGATCATGATGTATATTTCCTTCAACATGATTCTCATTTCCTTTGTCATGGTACTCATTTCATTCATCATGATGCATACTTTCTTCATCATTATACTCTTTTCCTTCATCATGATGCTCATAACCATCATCATGATATACTATCATCACGATGTCCATTTCCTTCGTCATGATGCATGTTTCCTTCATCATGATGCCTATATCCTACATCATTATGTTTATTTCCTTCACTATGAGCATATTTCCAGCAACATGATAAACATTTACATCATAATGATATTTATTTCCTACATCATGATATTCATTTAATTCATCATGATGCTCATTTTATTGATCATGATGTATATTTCCGTCATCATGATGCTTATTTCCTACATCAAAACGCATATTTCTTTAATCACGATGCTCACTTCATTCATCTTATTAATCATTTCCTTAATCATGATACTTAATTCCTTTATCATTATGCATATTTCCTTCATCATGATGCTCATTACCATCATTAAGATTCTTATTTCCTTCATCATGATGCGTATTTCCTTCACCATGATGCTCATTTCCTACATCTTGATGCTAATTTCTTTCATCATGATTCATATTTCCTTCATCACGATTCTTATTTCCTACATCATGAAGTCTATTCCTTCATCATTATTATCACGTCCTCCATCATTGTGGTCATATCCTTCATCGTTATGATCATTTCCTTCTTCTTGATGCTTATTTCTATATTCATGATGTTTATTTCCACCTTCATGATGCTCATTTCCACCATCATGATGCTCATTTCTTTCATCGTAATGCATATATCCTTCATCATGATGCATATTTGTTTCAAAATGATGCACTTTCCTATATCATGATGCATATTTCCTTCATAATGATGCTCATTACCTTCGTCATGGTACTCATTTCCTTCGTCATGATACTCATTTCCTTCATTATTATGCATACTTTCTTCATCATTATTCTCTTTTCCTTCATCATGATGCTCATAACCATCATCATGATATACTATCATTATGATTTTCATTTCCTTCACCATGATCCATGTTTCTGCTGGCAATTGGATCTTATGGTGAACACGATTCGAAAAGAAAACAAGTAATTAAAACAGCGGAAGCATAAAACGATTACCTGTCTTCTGGTTTGGTGTAGTGGATGATGATCAGAGAAGAACACCTCTTGTCTTCTGCAGTATTACCCAAAGTCAAATCTCTGGTGTTGTGTGGTCAACAATCCCAGAGAGTTCTCAATCTGTTCCTGATCTCTTTCTACGTAAGAGGCGCAGAGTTAGGTTATTAGGAACTGAGACAACTTATATATACTTGGGCTACTGCAGGGACCAGGAGGAGAAATTGGGCTGGGCCTCAATCAGATTTAATTAACCAAGCTTAGCCCAAAGCTTTTAATTAAATCCAATAATAATAATATAGTCCACTAAAATATTATTACTGCACTACCCATCTAATCCCAAATTATGTTCTGGGCTCCTTCTTATTATTAGCCCGATAGTCTCCCCATGTTTAAGATACACAATGCCCATTAATTAATTAAGTTACTGACAACTCAAATTAATTAATATCTCATCCGAGAGTAGTACCACTCAACCTTATTATCATGCCGGAAATTAATCCACTTGCAAGATTTACATGATAAACCTTATGAGCTCCTCAAGGGGACATCATCAACCTATGACGGACATGGTTTCCTTCTACAATCAACAGCACACCATAGAGACAGCACTACTTCCCAACTCACCGAGTTTGTTGATTTAATTCATTTAAATCTCACCCATTGATGAATCAAAGAAATACATACTGCCCTACGTGTCGAAGTTATTGTATAGGGATTAAGAGCATGGACATCCATAATAACAGAGATCAAGTTCTTCTATATAGACAGTACAAGTCGAATGATCTCAAGCGGTCCTACTCAATACACGCTAAGTGCACTAATGTGATTCTATAGTCAAGACAAACTAATTCCAAATCACACTACAACCATACCGATAGATAGTCCCCGTCTATCTTGGTTGTGAGCATCTGTTTATACTTTATAAGGAAACCGATAATATGATCTTCCGCGTGTTGTCGCACAACATATTATCTACAGTATAAAGTAAATGGACTTTTGCACAAACAATTTATAATATGCAAAAACGTTTGATCATATGATTCTCATTTCAAATAAAATTGTTATTACATTGTTCAATATAAAAGCGAGGCTTTTAGTATACAAATCTAACAATCTCCCACTTATACTAAAAGACTACGCTGCCATATCTGCTGACACGCATCTAATCCCCATTCCTTCTACATGCCCATCGAACGCTTTCGCTGGAAGGCTCTTAGTAAAAGGATCAGCAAGGTTATCCTCAGATGCAATCTTAGCGACAACGACTTCCCCTCTTTTAACGATATCTCGTATCAGGTGGTACTTGCGCTCAATGTGTTTACTCGCCTTATGGGCTCGTGGTTCCTTCGAGTTTGCTACTGCACCACTATTATCACAATAAATTGTGATTGCTTTGGGCAAACCAGGAATCACATCCAAGTCCATTAAGAAGTTCCTGAGCCATACTGCTTCTTTAGCTGCCTCAGAGGCTGCTACATATTCAGCTTCCATGGTGGAGTCCGCAACGCATTTCTGCTTTACACTCCTCCATATTACGGCTCCTCCTCCAAGAGTATACACATAACCCGAGGTGGATTTACTAGCATCCCTATCTGACTGGAAATCCGAATCAGTATAACCCAAAGGTAGCAAAGTATCTGCCCAGTAAACCAGCACATAATTCTTAGTTCTTTTCAGGTACTTTAAGATGTGCTTTACCGCAGTCCAATGCCCTTGTCCTGGATTACTTTGATACCTACTGACCATGCCCACGGCATAACAGATATCCGGTCTCGTACATAGCATAGCATACATGAGGCTTCCCACTGCCGAAGCATAAGGGACCAGCTTCATTGCCTCTATTTCATGTTGTGTCTTAGGAGACATTTCCTTAGATAGAGGTATTCCATGTCTGAAAGGTAGAAAACCTTTCTTGGAATCTTGCATGCTAAAACGAGCCAGGATTGTATCAATGTATGAAGATTGGGATAAGCACAACATTCTTTTCTTGCGATCCCTTATCAATTTGATCCCAAGAATGTGTCCGGCTTCTCCTAAGTCCTTCATTTCAAACTGCTTGGACAGCCATACCCTTACGCCCGATAATACCTTTACATTGTTTCCAATCAGCAGAATATCATCCACGTAGAGTACAAGAAATACCACTACGTTTCCGTCACACTTCTTGTACACACATGATTCATCCGGACATTGAATAAATCCATATGACTGGATTACTTCATCAAAACGGATGTTCCATGATCTAGAAGCTTGTTTCAATCCATAAATGGACTTTTTAAGCTTGCACACTAGATGCTCTTCGCCCTTAGCAATGAATCCTTCTGGTTGCTTCATATAGATGTTTTCCTCAAGACTTCCATTTAGGAAAGCTGTCTTGACATCCATTTGCCATACCTCATAATCCATATGAGCAGCAATAGACAAAAGAATCCGGATTGACTTAAGCATGGCCACAGGGGAGAAGGTTTCCTCATAATCGATTCCTTCTTTCTGAGTATATCCTTTAGCCACAAGCCTTGCTTTAAAGGTTTCCACCTTACCGTCAGATCCTCTTTTTCTTTTATAGATCCACTTGCATCCAATAGCTTTTACACCATTGGGTGGTTCTACAAGCTCCCAGACTTGATTAGAATCCATGGATTCTATTTCAGATTTCATTGCATTTTGCCATAATTGAGCATCTTTATCTTGCAGTGCCTCGTTGTAATTCCATGGGTCAATTTCATGTTCACCAGGGACCAAGTCAGAAGACTCTCCCAATCCCATGAATCTATCCGGTTGTCTCACAACCCTCCCACTACGACGAGGCTCCACAGGTAATTGTGTATCAGGTGTGACACGCGGTGCAGTGTCCTGTGGTATATCCTCTTGTACAGTTGGTATTATGTTTGGTGTTTCCCTTCTTACTTCTTCTAGAACAATTTTACTCATGGGTTTGTGATTCATTATATAATCTTCTTCCAAAAATCTAGCATTCGTGCTAACGATCACCTTTTGGTCCTTTGGATTATAGAATAAACCACCCTTCGTTCCTTTTGGATATCCTACAAACAGACAAACTTCCGTACGTGACTCTAACTTATCAGTATCCGTCTTTAACACATGTGCCGGAGCACCCCAAATCCGAAAGTGTTTCAAACTAGGCTTTCGCCCAGTCCACAATTCAATGGGTGTGGAAGCTACTGATTTAGAGGGTACTAAGTTTAGAATGTAAGTCGCTGTTTCTAAGGCATATCCCCAAAACGAATTTGGTAGTTCCGAATAACTCATCATTGATCTCACCATTTCCATAAGAGTCCTATTCCTTCTCTCCGCTACACCATTCTGCTGGGGTGTGCCTGGTGCAGACAATTGGGATTCAATCCCATTTTCTGATAAATAAATCCTAAACTCTCCCAAGAGGTATTCGCCACCACGATCAGATCGTAGTGTCTTGATATATTTTCCAAGATGCTTTTCCACATCAGCCTTGTACTCTTTGAATTTATCAAAGCACTCAGACTTGCGGCGCATCAAATAAATATATCCATATCTTGAATAATCGTCAATGAAAGTGACGAAATATTCAAAACCCCCTCTTGCCTGGACAGACATAGGACCACATAAATCGGAATGAACCAATTCCAACAAATCCTTGGCTCTATACCCCTTTGCCTTGAAAGGCCTTTTTGTCATTTTTCCTTCCAAGCAGGATTCGCAAGTTGGATAATTTTCCACTACTAATGAACTCAGAGGTCCATCAGCTATCAACCTTTGAATCCTACTTAAGTTAATATGACCAAGTCTTAGATGCCAAAGATATGTTTGGTTCATTTTTGAAGGTTCTTTTCTCTTATTAGTAGATGTATCATTCGTTTCAATTTGTTGCACTGTGGGAGAAATAGGATTAAGAGTGTACAAATTATCTATCAATGCACCATTACAGATAACAATTCTATTTTTCCTTATAACAACCTTGTCATTAAAAGAAACAGAATATCCATCCATAAACAATTTAGAAACTGAAATTAAATTCTTTCTAAAATGAGGTACATAAAGACAATTCCTCAAAACAAGAGTTTTATTCTTATTGAAAAATAAATGCACGTCTCCCACTGCGACAGCTGCTACTCTTGTAGCATTCCCCATGAGTATGGTAATCTCCCCATCACTAAGCTGCCGAGTTTGGTGGAACCCCTGCATAGAATTGCAGACATGATCAGTGGCTCCCGTATCTACACACCAAGTGTCAGCAGATACAGCCGCTAAACACGATTCAACAACTAGTATGTAAGACTTACCATTCCTGTTCCCTTTCAGAAGAGGGCAGTCAACCTTGTAGTGTCCCGGCTGCTTACATTTGAAGCACTTGCCTTTAGGTTTCTTGACCGCACCCGTCTTTGCCTTCACTTGGTTCACCGGTGCTGGATTCCCTTGCTTCTTCTTCTTCCTACCGCCTTTCGGCCTAGGATGAGAAGCATGTTCAGCAACATGAACCTGAGGTGGTCTACGAAACAGTTCTTCCGCTACCACGAGTTCTGTCATCAGTTCCGCCAACGAGTACAAATGTTTGTTCATACCATAGTTCAGGCGAAACTGCTCAAAACTCCTAGGCAAGCTTTGGAGTATAATATCGACCTGGGTTTCCCCATCGATTTCTGCTCCAAGAACTTCCAACTCATTGAGTTGGCCCATCATCCTAAGGACATGCTCCCTTACGGAAGTGCCCTCAGCCATTTTGGTGTTCATCAAGACCGACATGCCCTTCGACCTAGCAGGACGACTCTGATGACCAAAGAGTTCCCTAAGATTAAGCATCATATCATAGGCGGTGTCCATAGCTTGATGCTGAGTCTGAAGTACATTTGACATTGAAGCCAAAATATAGCACTTAGCCATCTAATCAGCTTTGACCCACCTATTATAAGCATTTCTTTGCTCTTCGGTAGAGGCATCAGTAGGTGCCGGAGGGCATTCCTCAGAAAGTACAAAGATGTAATCTTCAGCAGTTAAAACAATATCCATGTTACGCTTCCAGTCGACATAATTAGTGCCAGTAAGTTTGTGTTCTTTAAGTATGACAGAAAGTGAGTTCAAAGCCATTTGAAAAACCTGAGAATCATAAATAATAAACAGATCAAACACTTCGAATTTACCAATTTATATTGAATCCCTCAAAACAATATAAAACAAAATTCACCAACATCTCAAGCACCGTGGATTCGCATGCCACGTTAGTGTGGACGTATACAAACCCGAACATTTACAAGAGAAGGTTTTACCCATTAATTTCATTTATCAACCTAACTTTATGATAAAATAGTTAATAGTCGGTTTCTTTTCAGCCATGCAAATATCAGCAGTGACTCCGTTGGGGAGGATACTGATTATTCACATCTAAGTGTGTACCATTATTTGATCCCAAGTCCATTGCGCAAGCTTGTGTGCCTTACAGTTGGAGAAGTACACACGCGCTTGGGTAACTTCCTACGATCATCATAAAGAAGTTTGTACTAGTGATCTGTGAATAAAACCCATCCGTTGTGGAGGAAGGCCTGTAGCCAACACGCAGGTTTACTCACATCACTTACAAACCAATAATGGAGGCCATGGGAATTTATTTACCAATCCCCTCTCCCACTTAGTTAATTAATACCGAGGGTTTTTGTCATGCATATAATATTAACAAATAAAATATACAATAAAGCATGCTTTAATCCAAGTAATTAAATTAAATAAATCACATAAAACATGCTTTACACATATATAACAATTAATCGTCATGTTAAACAATTAAATCAATTATATAATTCAATTAATTGCAAAATAAAGTTGGATCAAAAATTGGGCCTACCTATTCCAAATAAAATTAGCAATTAATGAGCAGCCATAATTATAAAAAAAATTAAAGCCCATTAAGCCAGCCAATTTTATTTCTTTGGAACAAGCCCAATACATATCAAGGCCCAACACCACAAACAATTAATAAATAAACACATACAGGCCCAGCTGCTCTAATTAATTAATTACAACCCAGTAAGCCCATTACATAAAAAAAACAGGCCCAACAGCAATTAATAAAAAAAACCAGCCCAGCCCAAACTCCAGAAACCCTAGCCTCTGCCTGCCGTCACTGCCGTCAGCAAGAGGCCACCGGCGCAGCTGCCGCCGCCGCCGGCTGTGCCGCCTTCAGCCCATCGGATTTCCGCCGTAAGTCCATCGCCGACTAGTTTCCAGCCGCGAATCGCCGCCGACAGCGCGACAAACTCCAACCAGCTGCCGAGACAACGCCGCAACCTATGCCCCACCGCCGTCACGGCTCCGCCCACAGCCCGCCGGAACAAAGCCACCTTCCATCAGCAGACTAAGCCCACAGCCGCGTCCGCCTGCCGGAAACAAGCCTTCAGTCAGCACATCTCCCGATGACACTTCTCGCCGCCGGCGCTGCACCATCGCGGGAACTTTCAGCGGCGCCAGGAATTCGCCGCCGATAGCGCCGGCTTCCATCCTCTCCGGCCGCCGCTGCTGTGAGCCGCCTCCTTCGATCTGAACACCCCAGACGCGCCTCGCCGCGAAGACGGCGCGCCAGTCGAAGCATCAATCTTGACTTCTCCGCCTCGACCTCGTGCCGCCCTGACCGCCATCGCCGCTGCGATTCCACCCTGTCGCCGTCACCGATTCGATTGGGACAGACTGCCCACCTGGTACACTGCTCCCTATGCCGCCGCCGCCTGTCGGTCTTCTGAAGACGCCGTAATCAGCGGCCTCTGCCCAGTCGCAACGAGAGAGAGAGGAGGAAGGGAGAGGGGGGGTATGGTGGAGAGTGCGTGTGTGTTGAACAGCAGGGAGGAGGATTCTCGAAGTGTGTGCCAAATATTAATAATTAATCAATTAATATTACACACCATACAAACAAACATGCCTGACAGTCTACTCCATGTGAAAAAATCAGATTAAATCAAATAATCAATTAATCACATAATTCTTTACAAATCAGTTTCACCAAGAAACCATTGCTCTGATACCAATTGCTGGCAATTGGATCTTATGGTGAACACGATTCGAAAAGAAAACAAGTAATTAAAACAGCGGAAGCATAAAACGATTACCTGTCTTCTGGTTTGGTGTAGTGGATGATGATCTGAGAAGAACACCTCTTGTCTTCTGCAGTATTACCCAAAGTCAACTCTCTGGTGTTGTGTGGTCAACAATCCCCAGAGAGTTCTCAATCTGTTCCTGATCTCTTTCTACGTAAGAGGCGCAGAGTTAGGTTATTAGGAACTGAGACAACTTATATATACTTGGGCTACTGCAGGGACCAGGAGGAGAAATTGGGCTGGGCCTCAATCAGATTTAATTAACCAAGCTTAGCCCAAAGCTTTTAATTAAATCCAATAATAATAATATAGTCCACTAAAATATTATTACTGCACTACCATCCAATCCCAAATTATGTTCTGGGCTCCTTCTTATTATGAGCCCGATAGTCTCCCCATGTTTAAGATACACAATGCCCATTAATTAATTAAGTTACTGACAACTCAAATTAATTAATATCTCATCCGAGAGTAGTACCACTCAACCTTATTATCATGCCGGAAATTAATCCACTTGCAAGATTTACATGATAAACCTTATGAGCTCCTCAAGGGGACATCGTCAACCTATGACGGACATGGTTTCCTTCTACAATCAACAGCACACCATAGAGACAGCACTACTTCCCAACTCACCGAGTTTGTTGATTTAATTCATTTAAATCTCACCCATTGATGAATCAAAGAAATACATACTGCCCTACGTGTCGAAGTTATTGTATAGGGATTAAGAGCATGGACATCCATAATAACAGAGATCAAGTTCTTCTATATAGACAGTACAAGTCGAATGATCTCAAGCGGTCCTACTCAATACACGCTAAGTGCACTAATGTGATTCTATAGTCAAGACAAACTAATTCCAAATCACACTACAACCATACCGATAGATAGTCCCCGTCTATCTTGGTTGTGAGCATCTGTTTATACTTTATAAGGAAACCGATAATATGATCTTCCGCGTGTTGTCGCACAACATATTATCTACAGTATAAAGTAAATGGACTTTTGCACAAACAATTTATAATATGCAAAAACGTTTGATCATATGATTATCATTTCAAATAAAATTGTTATTACATTGTTCAATATAAAAGCGAGGTTTTTAGTATACAAATCTAACAGTTTCCTACATCATGATGCCTATTTCCTACATCGTTATGCTTATTTCTTTCATTAAGATGCATTTTTTTCCTTTCAACATGATAATCATTTCCATCATAATGATGATTATTTCCTTCATCATGATGCATATTTCCTTCATCTTGATGTTCCTTTCCTGTATCATGATGTTCATTTAATTCATTACGGTGCTTATTTCATTGATCATGATGTAAATTTCCTTCATCATGATGCTCATTTCCTTCATCATGGTACTCATTTCATTCATCATGATGCATACTTTCTTATTCATTATACTCTTTTCCTTCATCATGATTCTCATAACAATCATCATGATATACTATCATCATGATGTTCATTTCCTTCATCATGATGCATGTTTCCTTCATCATGATGCCTATATCCTACATCATTATGTTTATTTCCTTCACCATGAAGCATATTTCCAGCAACATGATAAACATTTCCATCATAATGACGCTTATTTCCTACATCATGATGTTCATTTATTTCATCATGATGCTCATTTCATTGATCATGATGTATATTTCCGTCATCATGATGCTCATTTCCTACATCAAAATGCATATTTCTTTAATCACGATGCTCAATTCATTCATCTTATTAATCGTTTCCTTAATCATGATACTCAATTCCTTTATCATGATGCATATTTCCTTCATCAGGATTCTTATTTCCATCATCATGATGCGTATTTCCTTCATCAAGATGCTCATTTCCTACATCATGATGCTAATTTCCTTAATCATGATGCATATTTCCTACATCTTTATGATCATTTCTTTCATCATGATTCATATTTCCTTCATCACGATGCTTATTTCCTACATCATGAAGCCTATTCCTTCATCATAATGATCATTTCCTACCTCATTGTGGTCATATACTTAATCGTGACGTTCATTTCTTTCTTCATGATGCTTGTTTCTATATTCATGATATTTATTTCCACCATCATAATGCTCATTTCCTACATCATGATGCTCATTTATTTCATAATGATGCATATATCCTTCATCATGATGCTCATTTCCTTCATAATGATGCATATTTCTTTCAAAATGGTGCTCTTTCCTACATCATGATGCATTTTTCCTTCATAATGATGCTCATTACCTTCGCCATGGTACTCATTTCCTTCATTATTATGCACACTTTCTTCATCATTATTCTCTTTTCCTTCATCATGATGCTCATTTCCATCATCACGATACATAAATCTATCATCGTGATGCCTATTTCCTACATCGCATGCTCATCTCTTTCATTATGATGCAGTTTTTTCCTTCAACATGATAATCATTTCCATCATAATGATGCTTATTTCCTTCATCATGATGCATATTTCCTTCATCTTGATGCTAATTTCCTACATCATGAAGTTCATTTAATTCATTATGGTGCTCATTTTTTTGATCATGATGTATATTTCCTTCACCATGATGCTCATTTCCTTTGTCATGGTACTCATTTCATTCATCATGATGCATACTTTCTTCATCATTATACTCTTTTCCTTCATCATGATGCTCATAACCATCATCATGATATACTATCATCACGATGTCCATTTCCTTCATCATGATGCATGTTTCCTTCATCATGATGCCTATATCCTACATCATTATGTTTATTTCCTTCACTATGAAGCATATTTCCAGCAACATGATAAACATTTCCATCATAATGATATTTATTTCCTACATCATGATATTCATTTAATTCATCATGATGCTCATTACATTGATCATGATGTATATTTCCGTCATCATGATGCTTATTTCCTACATCAAAACGCATATTTCTTTAATCACGATGCTCACTTCATTCATCTTATTAATCATTTCCTTAATTATGATACTTAATTCCTTTATCATTATGCATATTTCCTTCATCATGATGCTCATTACCATCATTAAGATTCTTATTTCTTTTATCATGATGCGTATTTCCTTCACCATGATGCTCATTTCCTACATCTTGATGCTAATTTCTTTCATCATGATTCATATTTCCTTCATCACGATTCTTATTTCCTACATCATGAAGTCTATTCCTTCATCATTATTATCACGTCCTCCATCATTGTGGTCATATCCTTCATCGTTACGATCATTTCCTTCTTCTTGATGCTTATTTCTATATTCATGATGTTTATTTCCACCTTCATGATGCTCATTTCCACCATCATGATGCTCATTTCTTTCATCGTAATGCATATATCCTTCATCATGATGCATATTTGTTTCAAAATGATGCACTTTCCTATATCATGATGCATATTTCCTTCATAATGATGCTCATTACCTTCGTCATGATACTCATTTCCTTCGTCATGATACTCATTTCCTTCATTATTATGCATACTTTCTTCATCATTATTCTCTTTTCCTTCATCATGATGCTCATAACCATCATCATGATATACTATCATCATGATTTTCATTTCCTTTATCATGATCCATGTTTCCTACATCATGATGCCTATTTCCTACATCGTTATGCTTATTTCTTTCATTAAGATGCATTTTTTTCCTTTCAACATGATAATCATTTCCATCATAATGATGATTATTTCCTTCATCATGATGCATATTTCCTTCATCTTGATGTTCCTTTCCTGCATCATGATGTTCATTTAATTCATTACGGTGCTTATTTCATTGATCATGATGTAAATTTCCTTCATCATGATGGTCATTTCCTTCATCATGGTACTCATTTCATTCATCATGATGCATACTTTCTTCATCATTATACTCTTTTCCTTCATCATGATTCTCATAACAATCATCATGATATACTATCATCATGATGTTCATTTCCTTCATCATGATGCCTATATCCTACATCATTATGTTTATTTCCTTCACCATGAAGCATATTTCCAGCAACATGATAAACATTTCCATCATAATGATGCTTATTTCCTACATCATGATGTTCATTTATTTCATCATGATGCTCATTTCATTGATCATGATGTATATTTCCGTCATCATGATGCTCATTTCCTACATCAAAATGCATATTTCTTTAATCACGATACTCAATTCATTCATCTTATTAATTGTTTCCTTAATCATGATACTCAATTCCTTTATCATGATGCATATTTCCTTCATCAGGATTCTTATTTCCATCATCATGATGCGTATTTCCTTCATCATGATGCTCATTTCCTACATCATGATGCTAATTTCCTTAATCATGATGCATATTTCCTACATCTTTATGATCATTTCTTTCATCATGATTCATATTTCCTTCATCACGATGCTTATTTCCTACATCATGAAGCATATTCCTTCATCATAATGATCATTTCCTACCTCATTGTGGTCATATACTTAATCGTGACGTTCATTTCTTTCTTCATGATGCTTGTTTCTATATTCATGATATTTATTTCCACCATCATAATGCTCATTTCCTACATCATGATGCTCATTTATTTCATCATGATGCATATATCCTTCATCATGATGCTCATTTCCTTCATAATGATGCATATTTCTTTCAAAATGGTGCTCTTTCCTACATCATGATGCATTTTTCCTTCATAATGATGCTCATTACCTTCGCCATGGTACTCATTTCCTTCATTATTATGCACACTTTCTTCATCATTATTCTCTTTTCCTTCATCATGATGCTCATTTCCATCATCACGATACATAAATCTATCATCGTGATGCCTATTTCCTACATCGTATGCTCATTTCTTTCATTATGATGCAGTTTTTTCCTTCAACATGATAATCATTTCCATCATAATGATGCTTATTTCCTTCATCATAATGCATATTTCCTTCATCTTGATGCTAATTTCCTACATCATGAAGTTCATTTAATTCATTATGGTGCTCATTTTTTTGATCATGATGTATATTTCCTTCACCATGATGCTCATTTCCTTTGTCATGGTACTCATTTCATTCATCATGATGCATACTTTCTTCATCATTATACTCTTTTCCTTCATCATGATGCTCATAACCATCATCATGATATACTATCATCACGATGTCCATTTCCTTCGTCATGATGCATGTTTCCTTCATCATAATGCCTATATCCTACATCATTATGTTTATTTCCTTCACTATGAAGCATATTTCCAGCAACATGATAAACATTTCCATCATAATGATATTTATTTCCTACATCATGATATTCATTTAATTCATCATGATGCTCATTTCATTGATCATGATGTATATTTCCGTCATCATGATGCTTATTTCCTACATCAAAACGCATATTTCTTTAATCACGATGCTCACTTCATTCATCTTATTAATCATTTCCTTAATTATGATACTTAATTCCTTTATCATTATGCATATTTCCTTCATCATGATGCTCATTACCATCATTAAGATTCTTATTTCTTTTATCATGATGCGTATTTCCTTCACCATGATGCTCATTTCCTACATCTTGATGCTAATTTCTTTCATCATGATTCATATTTCCTTCATCACGATTCTTATTTCCTACATCATGAAGTCTATTCCTTCATCATTATTATCACGTCCTCCATCATTGTGGTCATATCCTTCATCGTTACGATCATTTCCTTCTTCTTGATGCTTATTTCTATATTCATGATGTTTATTTCCACCTTCATGATGCTCATTTCCACCATCATGATGCTCATTTCTTTCATCGTAATGCATATATCCTTCATCATGATGCATATTTGTTTCAAAATGATGCACTTTCCTATATCATGATGCATATTTCCTTCATAATGATGCTCATTACCTTCGTCATGATACTCATTTCCTTCGTCATGATACTCATTTCCTTCATTATTATGCATACTTTCTTCATCATTATTCTCTTTTCCTTCATCATGATGCTCATAACCATCATCATGATATACTATCATCATGATTTTCATTTCCTTTATCATGATCCATGTTTCCTACATCATGATGCCTATTTCCTACATCGTTATGCTTATTTCTTTCATTAAGATGCATTTTTTTCCTTTCAACATGATAATCATTTCCATCATAATGATGATTATTTCCTTCATCATGATGCATATTTCCTTCATCTTGATGTTCCTTTCCTGCATCATGATGTTCATTTAATTCATTACGGTGCTTATTTCATTGATCATGATGTAAATTTCCTTCATCATGATGGTCATTTCCTTCATCATGGTACTCATTTCATTCATCATGATGCATACTTTCTTCATCATTATACTCTTTTCCTTCATCATGATTCTCATAACAATCATCATGATATACTATCATCATGATGTTCATTTCCTTCATCATGATGCCTATATCCTACATCATTATGTTTATTTCCTTCACCATGAAGCATATTTCCAGCAACATGATAAACATTTCCATCATAATGATGCTTATTTCCTACATCATGATGTTCATTTATTTCATCATGATGCTCATTTCATTGATCATGATGTATATTTCCGTCATCATGATGCTCATTTCCTACATCAAAATGCATATTTCTTTAATCACGATACTCAATTCATTCATCTTATTAATCGTTTCCTTAATCATGATACTCAATTCCTTTATCATGATGCATATTTCCTTCATCAGGATTCTTATTTCCATCATCATGATGCGTATTTCCTTCATCATGATGCTCATTTCCTACATCATGATGCTAATTTCCTTAATCATGATGCATATTTCCTACATCTTTATGATCATTTCTTTCATCATGATTCATATTTCCTTCATCACGATGCTTATTTCCTACATCATGAAGCATATTCCTTCATCATAATGATCATTTCCTACCTCATTGTGGTCATATACTTAATCGTGACGTTCATTTCTTTCTTCATGATGCTTGTTTCTATATTCATGATATTTATTTCCACCATCATAATGCTCATTTCCTACATCATGATGCTCATTTATTTCATCATGATGCATATATCCTTCATCATGATGCTCATTTCCTTCATAATGATGCATATTTCTTTCAAAATGGTGCTCTTTCCTACATCATGATGCATTTTTCCTTCATAATGATGCTCATTACCTTCGCCATGGTACTCATTTCCTTCATTATTATGCACACTTTCTTCATCATTATTCTCTTTTCCTTCATCATGATGCTCATTTCCATCATCACGATACATAAATCTATCATCGTGATGCCTATTTCCTACATCGTATGCTCATTTCTTTCATTATGATGCAGTTTTTTCCTTCAACATGATAATCATTTCCATCATAATGATGCTTATTTCCTTCATCATGATGCATATTTCCTTCATCTTGATGCTAATTTCCTACATCATGAAGTTCATTTAATTCATTATGGTGCTCATTTTTTTGATCATGATGTATATTTCCTTCACCATGATGCTCATTTCCTTTGTCATGGTACTCATTTCATTCATCATGATGCATACTTTCTTCATCATTATACTCTTTTCCTTCATCATGATGCTCATAACCATCATCATGATATACTATCATCACGATGTCCATTTCCTTCGTCATGATGCATGTTTCCTTCATCATAATGCCTATATCCTACATCATTATGTTTATTTCCTTCACTATGAAGCATATTTCCAGCAACATGATAAACATTTCCATCATAATGATATTTATTTCCTACATCATGATATTCATTTAATTCATCATGATGCTCATTTCATTGATCATGATGTATATTTCCGTCATCATGATGCTTATTTCCTACATCAAAACGCATATTTCTTTAATCACGATGCTCACTTCATTCATCTTATTAATCATTTCCTTAATCATGATACTTAATTCCTTTATCATTATGCATATTTCCTTCATCATGATGCTCATTACCATCATTAAGATTCTTATTTCCTTCTTCATGATGCGTATTTCCTTCACCATGATGTTCATTTCCTACATCTTGATGCTAATTTCTTTCATCATGATTCATATTTCCTTCATCACGATTCTTATTTCCTACATCATGAAGTCTATTCCTTCATCATTATTATCACGTCCTCCATTATTGTGGTCATATCCTTCATCGTTACGATCATTTCCTTCTTCTTGATGCTTATTTCTATATTCATGATGTTTATTTCCACCTTCATGATGCTCATTTCCACCATCATGATGCTAATTTCTTTCATCGTAATGCATATATCCTTCATCATGATGCATATTTGTTTCAAAATGATGCACTTTCCTATATCATGATGCATATTTCCTTCATAATGATGCTCATTACCTTCGTCATGGTACTCATTTCCTTCGTCATGATACTCATTTCCTTCATTATTATGCATACTTTCTTCATCATTATTCTCTTTTCCTTCATCATGATGCTCTTAACCATCATCATGATTTACTATCATTATGATTTTCATTTCCTTCATCATGATCCATGTTTCCTACATCATGATGCCTATTTCCTACATCGTTATGCTTATTTCTTTCATTAAGATGCATTTTTTTCCTTTCAACATGATAATCATTTCCATCATAATGATGATTATTTCCTTCATCATGATGCATATTTCCTTCATCTTGATGTTCCTTTCCTGTATCATGATGTTCATTTAATTCATTACGGTGCTTATTTCATTGATCATGATGTAAATTTCCTTCATCATGATGCTCATTTCCTTCATCATGGTACTCATTTCATTCATCATGATGCATACTTTCTTATTCATTATACTCTTTTCCTTCATCATGATTCTCATAACAATCATCATGATATACTATCATCATGATGTTCATTTCCTTCATCATGATGCATGTTTCCTTCATCATGATGCCTATATCCTACATCATTATGTTTATTTCCTTCACCATGAAGCATATTTCCAGCAACATGATAAACATTTCCATCATAATGACGCTTATTTCCTACATCATGATGTTCATTTATTTCATCATGATGCTCATTTCATTGATCATGATGTATATTTCCGTCATCATGATGCTCATTTCCTACATCAAAATGCATATTTCTTTAATCACGATGCTCAATTCATTCATCTTATTAATCGTTTCCTTAATCATGATACTCAATTCCTTTATCATGATGCATATTTCCTTCATCAGGATTCTTATTTCCATCATCATGATGCGTATTTCCTTCATCATGATGCTCATTTCCTACATCATGATGCTAATTTCCTTAATCATGATGCATATTTCCTACATCTTTATGATCATTTCTTTCATCATGATTCATATTTCCTTCATCACGATGCTTATTTCCTACATCATGAAGCCTATTCCTTCATCACAATGATCATTTCCTACCTCATTGTGGTCATATACTTAATCGTGACGTTTATTTCTTTCTTCATGATGCTTGTTTCTATATTCATGATATTTATTTCCACCATCATAATGCTTATTTCCTACATCATGATGCTCATTTATTTCATAATGATGCATATATCCTTCATCATGATGCTCATTTCCTTCATAATGATGCATATTTCTTTCAAAATGGTGCTCTTTCCTACATCATGATGCATTTTTCCTTCATAATGATGCTCATTACCTTCGCCATGGTACTCATTTCCTTCATTATTATGCATACTTTCTTCATCATTATTCTCTTTTCCTTCATCATGATGCTCATTTCCATCATCACGATACATAAATCTATCATCGTGATGCCTATTTCCTACATCGTATGCTCATCTCTTTCATTATGATGCAGTTTTTTCCTTCAACATGATAATCATTTCCATCATAATGATGCTTATTTTCTTCATCATGATGCATATTTCCTTCATCTTGATGCTAATTTCCTACATCATGAAGTTCATTTAATTCATTATGGTGCTCATTTTTTTGATCATGATGTATATTTCCTTCACCATGATGCTCATTTCCTTTGTCATGGTACTCATTTCATTCATCATGATGCATACTTTCTTCATCATTATACTCTTTTCCTTCATCATGATGCTCATAACCATCATCATGATATACTATCATCACGATGTCCATTTCCTTCATCATGATGCATGTTTCCTTCATCATGATGCCTATATCCTACATCATTATGTTTATTTCCTTCACTATGAAGCATATTTCCAGCAACATGATAAACATTTCCATCATAATGATATTTATTTCCTACATCATGATATTCATTTAATTCATCATGATGCTCATTTCATTGATCATGATGTATATTTCCGTCATCATGATGCTTATTTCCTACATCAAAACGCATATTTCTTTAATCACGATGCTCACTTCATTCATCTTATTAATCATTTCCTTAATTATGATACTTAATTCCTTTATCATTATGCATATTTCCTTCATCATGATGCTCATTACCATCATTAAGATTCTTATTTCTTTCATCATGATGCGTATTTCCTTCACCATGATGCTCATTTCCTACATCTTGATGCTAATTTCTTTCATCATGATTCATATTTCCTTCATCACGATTCTTATTTCCTACATCATGAAGTCTATTCCTTCATCATTATTATCACGTCCTCCATCATCGTAATGCATATATCCTTCATCATGATGCATATTTGTTTCAAAATGATGCACTTTCCTATATCATGATGCATATTTCCTTCATAATGATGCTCATTACCTTCGTCATGGTACTCATTTCCTTCGTCATGATACTCATTTCCTTCATTATTATGCATACTTTCTTCATCATTATTCTCTTTTCCTTCATCATGATGCTCATAACCATCATCATGATATACTATCATCATGATTTTCATTTCCTTCATCATAATCCATGTTTCCTACATCATGATGCCTATTTCCTACATCGTTATGCTTATTTCTTTCATTAAGATGCATTTTTTTCCTTTCAACATGATAATCATTTCCATCATAATGATGATTATTTCCTTCATCATGATGCATATTTCCTTCATCTTGATGTTCCTTTCCTGCATCATGATGTTCATTTAATTCATTACGGTGCTTATTTCATTGATCATGATGTAAATTTCCTTCATCATGATTGTCATTTCCTTCATCATGGTACTCATTTCATTCATCATGATGCATACTTTCTTCATCATTATACTCTTTTCCTTCATCATGATTCTCATAACAATCATCATGATATACTATCATCATGATGTTCATTTCCTTCATCATCATCTTGATGCTAATTTCTTTCATCATGATTCATATTTCCTTCATCACGATTCTTATTTCCTACATCATGAAGTCTATTCCTTCATCATTATTATCACGTCCTCCATCATTGTGGTCATATCCTTCATCGTTACGATCATTTCCTTCTTCTTGATGCTTATTTCTATATTCATGATGTTTATTTCCACCTTCATGATGCTCATTTCCACCATCATGATGCTCATTTCTTTCATCGTAATGCATATATCCTTCATCATGATGCATATTTGTTTCAAAATGATGCACTTTCCTATATCATGATGCATATTTCCTTCATAATGATGCTCATTACCTTCGTCATGGTACTCATTTCCTTCGTCATGATACTCATTTCCTTCATTATTATGCATACTTTCTTCATCATTATTCTCTTTTCCTTCATCATGATGCTCATAACCATCATCATGATATACTATCATCATGATTTTCATTTCCTTCATCATGATCCATGTTTCCTACATCATGATGCCTATTTCCTACATCGTTATGCTTATTTCTTTCATTAAGATGCATTTTTTTCCTTTCAACATGATAATCATTTCCATCATAATGATGATTATTTCCTTCATCATGATGCATATTTCCTTCATCTTGATGTTCCTTTCCTGCATCATGATGTTCATTTAATTCATTACGGTGCTTATTTCATTGATCATGATGTAAATTTCCTTCATCATGATGGTTATTTCCTTCATCATGGTACTCATTTCATTCATCATGATGCATACTTTCTTCATCATTATACTCTTTTCCTTCATCATGATTCTCATAACAATCATCATGATATACTATCATCATGATGTTCATTTCCTTCATCATGATCCCTATATCCTACATCATTATGTTTATTTCCTTCACCATGAAGCATATTTCCAGCAACATGATAAACATTTCCATCATAATGATGCTTATTTCCTACATCATGATGTTCATTTATTTCATCATGATGCTCATTTCATTGATCATGATGTATATTTCCGTCATCATGATGCTCATTTCCTACATCAAAATGCATATTTCTTTAATCACGATGCTCAATTCATTCATCTTATTAATCGTTTCCTTAATCATGATACTCAATTCCTTTATCATGATGCATATTTCCTTCATCAGGATTCTTATTTCCATCATCATGATGCGTATTTCCTTCATCATGATGCTCATTTCCTACATCATGATGCCAATTTCCTTAATCATGATGCATATTTCCTACATCTTTATGATCATTTCTTTCATCATGATTCATATTTCCTTCATCACGATGCTTATTTTCTACATCATGAAGCCTATTCCTTCATCATAATGATCACTTCCTACCTCATTGTGGTCATATACTTAATCGTGACGTTCATTTCTTTCTTCATGATGCTTGTTTCTATATTCATGATATTTATTTCCACCATCATAATGCTCATTTCCTACATCATGATGCTCATTTATTTCATCATGATGCATATATCCTTCATCATGATGCTCATTTCCTTCATAATGATGCATATTTCTTTCAAAATGGTGCTCTTTCCTACATCATGATGCATTTTTCCTTCATAATGATGCTCATTACCTTCGCCATGGTACTCATTTCCTTTATTATTATGCACACTTTCTTCATCATTATTCTCTTTTCCTTCATCATGATGCTCATTTCCATCATCACGATACATAAATCTATCATCGTGATGCCTATTTCCTACATCGTATGCTCATTTCTTTCATTATGATGCAGTTTTTTCCTTCAACATGATAATCATTTCCATCATAATGATGCTTATTTCCTTCATCATGATGCATATTTCCTTCATCTTGATGCTAATTTCCTACATCATGAAGTTCATTTAATTCATTTTGGTGCTCATTTTTTTGATCATGATGTATATTTCCTTCACCATGATGCTCATTTCCTTTGTCATGGTACTCATTTCATTCATCATGATGCATACTTTCTTCATCATTATACTCTTTTCCTTCATCATGATGCTCATAACCATCATCATGATATACTATCATCACGATGTCCATTTCCTTCGTCATGATGCATGTTTTCTTCATCATGATGCCTATATCCTACATCATTATGTTTATTTCCTTCACTATGAAGCGTATTTCCAGCAACATGATAAACATTTCCATCATAATGATATTTATTTCCTACATCATGATATTCATTTAATTCATCATGATGCTCATTTCATTGATCATGATGTATATTTCCGTCATCATGATGCTTATTTCCTACATCAAAATGCATATTTCTTTAATCACGATGCTCACTTCATTCATCTTATTAATCATTTCCTTAATCATGATACTTAATTCCTTTATCATTATGCATATTTCCTTCATCATGATGCTCATTTCCTACATCTTGATGCTAATTTCTTTCATCATGATTCATATTTCCTTCATCACGATTCTTATTTCCTACATCATGAAGCCTATTCCTTCATCATTATTATCACGTCCTCCATCATTGTGGTCATATCCTTCATCGTTATGATCATTTCCTTCTTCTTGATGCTTATTTCTATATTCATGATGTTTATTTCCACCTTCATGATGCTCATTTCCACCATCATGATGCTCATTTCTTTCATCGTAATGCATATATCCTTCATCATGATGCATATTTGTTTCAAAATGATGCACTTTCCTATATCATGATGCATATTTCCTTCATAATGATGCTCATTACCTTCGTCATGGTACTCATTTCCTTCGTCATGATACTCATTTCCTTCATTATTATGCATACTTTCTTCATCATTATTCTCTTTTCCTTCATCATGATGCTCATAACCATCATCATGATATACTATCATCATGATTTTCATTTCCTTCATCATGAACCATGTTTCCTACATCATGATGCCTATTTCCTACATAGTTATGCTCATTTCTTTCATTAAGATGCATTTTTTTCCTTTCAACATGATAATCATTTCCATCATAATGATGATTATTTCCTTCATCATGATGCATATTTCCTTCATCTTGATGTTCCTTTCCTGCATCATGATGTTCATTTAATTCATTACGGTGCTTATTTCATTGATCATGATGTAAATTTCCTTCATCATGATGCTCATTTCCTTCATCATGGTACTCATTTCATTCATCATGATGTATACTTTCTTCATCATTATACTCTTTTCCTTCATCATGATTCTCATAACAATCATCATGATATACTATCATCATGATGTTCATTTCCTTCATCATGATGCCTATATCCTACATCATTATGTTTATTTCCTTCACCATGAAGCATATTTCCAGCAACATGATAAACATTTCCATCATAATGATGCTTATTTCCTACATCATGATGTTCATTTATTTCATCATGATGCTCATTTCATTGATCATGATGTATATTTCCGTCATCATGATGCTCATTTCCTACATCAAAATGCATATTTCTTTAATCACGATGCTCAATTCATTCATCTTATTAATCGTTTCCTTAATCATGATACTCAATTCCTTTATCATGATGCATATTTCCTTCATCAGGATTCTTATTTCCATCATCATGATGCGTATTTCCTTCATCATGATGCTCATTTCCTACATCATGATGCTAATTTCCTTAATCATGATGCATATTTCCTACATCTTTATGATCATTTCTTTCATCATGATTCATATTTCCTTCATCACGATGCTTATTTCCTACATCATGAAGCCTATTCCTTCATCATAATGATCATTTCCTACATCATTGTGGTCATATACTTAATCGTGACGTTCATTTCTTTCTTCATGATGCTTATTTCTATATTCATGATATTTATTTCCACCATCATAATGCTCATTTCCTACATCATGATGCTCATTTATTTCATCATGATGCATATATCCTTCATCATGATGCTCATTTCCTTCATCATGATGCATATTTCTTTCAAAATGGTGCTCTTTCCTACATCATGATGCATTTTTCCTTCATAATGATGCTCATTACCTTCGCCATGGTACTCATTTCCTTCATCATGATACTCATTTCCTTCATTATTATGCACACTTTCTTCATCATTATTCTCTTTTCCTTCATCATAATGCTCATTTCCATCATCACGATACATAAATCTATCATCATGATGCTCATTTCCTTCATCAAGATGCATGTTTCCAACATCATGATGCCTATTTCCTACATCGTATGCTCATTTCTTTCATTATGATGCAGTATTTTCCTTCAACATGATAATCATTTCCATCATAATGATGCTTATTTCCTTCATCATGATGCATATTTCCTTCATCTTGATGCTAATTTCCTACATCATGAAATTCATTTTATTCATTATGGTGCTCATTTTATTGAACATGATGTATTTTTCCTTCATCATGCTCATTTCCTTTGTCATGGTACTCATTTCATTCATCATGATGCATACTTTCTTCATCATTATACTCTTTTCCTTCATCATGATGCTCATAACCATCATCATGATATACTATCATCACGATTTCCATTTCCTTCGTCATGATGCATGTTTCCTTCATCATGATGCCTATATCCTACATCATTATGTTTATTTCCTTCACTATGAAGCATATTTCCAGCAACATTATAAACATTTCCATCATAATGATATTTATTTCCTACATCATGATGTTCATTTAATTCATCATGATGCTCATTTCATTGATCATGATGTATATTTCCGTCATCATGATGCTCATTTCCTACATCAAAACGCATATTTCTTTAATCACGATGCTCACTTCATTCATCTTATTAATCATTTCCATAATCATGATACTTAATTCCTTTAACATTATGCATATTTCCTTCATCATGATGCTCATTACCATCATTAAGATTCTTATTTCCATCATCATGATGTGTATTTCCTTCATCATGATGCTCATTTCCTATATCTTGATGCAAATTTCTTTCATCATGATTCATATTTCCTTCATCACGATACTTAGTTCCTACATCATGAAGCCTATTCCTTCGTCATTATTATCACGTCCTACATCATTGTGGTCATATCCTTCATCGTTACGATCATTTCCTTCTTCTTTATGTTTATTTCTATATTCATGATGTTTATTTCCACCTTCATGATGCTCATTTCCACCATCATGATGCTCATTTCTTTCATCGTGATGCATATATCCTTCATCATGATGCTCATTTCCTTCATCATGATGCATATTTCTTTCAAAATGATGCACTTTCCTATATCATGATGCATATTTTCTTCATAATGATGCTCATTACCTTCATCATGGTACTCATTTCCTTCGTCATGATACTCATTTCCTTCATTATTATGCATACTTTCTTCATCATTATTCTCTTTTCCTTCATCATAATACTCATAACCATCATCATGAATACTATCATCATGATGTTCATTTCCTTCATCATGATCCATGTTTCCTACATCATGATGCCTATTTCCTACATCGTTATGCGCATTTCTTTCATTATTATGCATTTTTTTCCTTTCAACATGATAATCATTTCCATCATAATGATGATTATTTCCTTCATCATGACGCATATGTCCTTCACCTTGATGTTCCTTTCCTGCATCATGATGTTCATTTAATTCATTATGGTGCTCATTTCATTGATCATGATGTAAATTTCCTTCATCATGATGCTCATTTCCTTTGTCATGGCACTCATTTCATTCATCATGATGCATAATTTCTTCATCATTATACTCTTTTCCTTCATCATGATTCTCATAACAATCATCATGATATACTATCATCATGATGTTCATTTCCTTCATCATGATGCATGTTTCCTTCATCATGATGCGTATATCCTACATCATTATGTTTATTTCCTTCACCATGAAGCATATTTCCAGCAACATGATAAACATTTCCATCATAATGATGCTTATTTTCTACATCATGATGTTCATTTATTTCATCATGATGCTCATTTCATTGATCATGATGTATATTTCCGTCATCATGATGCTCATTTCCTACATAAAAATGCATATTTCTTTAATCACGATGCTCACTTCATTCATCTTATTAATCGTTTCCTTAATCATGATACTCAATTCCTTTATCATGATGCATATTTCCTTCATCAGGATTCTTATTTCAATCATCATGATGCGTATTTCCTTCATCATGATGCTCATTTCCTACATCATAATGCTAATTTCCTTCATCATGATGCATATTCCCTACATCTTTATGAATATTTCTTTCATCATGATTCATATTTCCTTCATCACGATGCTTATTTCCTACATCATGAAGCATATTCCTTCATCATAATGATCATTTCCTACATCATTGTGGTCATATCGTTAATCGTGACGTTCATTTCTTTCTTCATGATGCTTATTTCTATATTCATGATATTTATTTCCACCATCATAATGCTCATTTCCTTCATCATGATGCTCATTTATTTAATCGTGATGCATATATCCTTCATCATGATGCTCATTTCCTTCATAATGATGCATATTTCTTTCAAAATGGTGCTCTTTGCTGCATCAAGATGCATTTTTCCTTCATAAAGATGCTCATTACCTTCGCCATGGTACTCATTTCCTTCATTATTATGCACACTTTCTTCATCATTATTCTCTTTTCCTTCATCATGATGCTCATTTCCATCATCACGATACATAAATCTAACATCATGATGCCTATTTCCTACATCGTATGCTCATTTCTTTCATTATGATGCAGTTTTTTCCTTCAACATGATAATCATTTCCATCATAATGATGCTTATTTCCTTCATCATGATGCATATTTCCTTCATCTTGATGCTAATTTCCTACATCATGAAGTTCATTTAATTCATTATGGTGCTCATTTTTTTGATCATGATGTATATTTCCTTCACCATGATGCTCATTTCCTTTGTCATGGAACTCATTTCATTCATCATGATGCATACTTTCTTCATCATTATACTCTTTTCCTTCATCATGATGCTCATAACCATCATCATGATATACTATCATCACGATGTCCATTTCCTTCGTCATGATGCATGTTTCCTTCATCATGATGCCTATATCCTACATCATTATGTTTATTTCCTTCACTATGAAGCATATTTCCAGCAACATGATAAACATTTCCATCATAATGATGCTTATTTCCTACATCATGATGTTCATTTATTTCATCATGATGCTCATTTCATTGATCATGATGTATATTTCCGTCATCATGATGCTCATTTCCTACATAAAAATGCATATTTCTTTAATCACGATGCTCACTTCATTCATCTTATTAATCGTTTCCTTAATCATGATACTCAATTCCTTTATCATGATGCATATTTCCTTCATCAGGATTCTTATTTCAATCATCATGATGCGTATTTCCTTCATCATGATGCTCATTTCCTACATCATAATGCTAATTTCCTTCATCATGATGCATATTCCCTACATCTTTATGATCATTTCTTTCATCATGATTCATATTTCCTTCATCACGATGCTTATTTCCTACATCATGAAGCATATTCCTTCATCATAATGATCATTTCCTACATCATTGTGGTCATATCGTTAATCGTGACGTTCATTTCTTTCTTCATGATGCTTATTTCTATATTCATGATATTTATTTCCACCATCATAATGCTCATTTCCTTCATCATGATGCTCATTTATTTAATCGTGATGCATATATCCTTCATCATGATGCTCATTTCCTTCATAATGATGCATATTTCTTTCAAAATGGTGCTCTTTGCTGCGTCATGATGCATTTTTCCTTCATAATGATGCTCATTACCTTCGCCATGGTACTCATTTCCTTCATTATTATGCACACTTTCTTCATCATTATTCTCTTTTCCTTCATCATGATGCTCATTTCCATCATCACGATACATAAATCTATCATTATGATGCCTATTTCCTACATCGTATGCTCATTTCTTTCATTATGATGCAGTTTTTTCCTTCAACATGATAATCATTTCCATCATAATGATGCTTATTTCCTTCATCATGATGCATATTTCCTTCATCTTGATGCTAATTTCCTACATCATGAAGTTCATTTAATTCATTATGGTGCTCATTTTTTTGATCATGATGTATATTTCCTTCACCATGATGCTCATTTCCTTTGTCATGGTACTCATTTCATTCATCATGATGCATACTTTCTTCATCATTATACTCTTTTCCTTCATCATGATGCTCATAACCATCATCATGATATACTATCATCACGATGTCCATTTCCTTCGTCATGATGCATGTTTCCTTCATCATGATGCCTATATCCTACATCATTATGTTTATTTCCTTCACTATGAAGCATATTTCCAGCAACATGATAAACATTTCCATCATAATGATGCTTATTTCCTACATCATGATGTTCATTTATTTCATCATGATGCTCATTTCATTGATCATGATGTATATTTCCGTCATCATGATGCTCATTTCCTACATCAAAATGCATATTTCTTTAATCACGATGCTCACTTCATTTATCTTATTAATCGTTTCCTTAATCATGATACTGAATTCCTTTATCATGATGCATATTTCCTTCATCAGGATTCTTATTTCCATCATCATGATGTGTATTTCCATCATCATGATGCTCATTTCCTACATTATGATGCTAATTTCCTTCATCATGATGCATATTTTCTACATCTTTATGATCATTTCTTTCATCATGATTCATATTTCCTTCATCACGATGCTTATTTCCTACATCATGAAGCCTATTCCTTCATCATAATGATCATTTCCTACATCATTGTGGTCATATACTTAATCGTGACGTTCATTTCTTTCTTCATGATGCTTATTTCTATATTCATGATATTTATTTCCACCATCATAATGCTCATTTCCTACATCATGATGCTCATTTATTTAATTGTGATGCATATATCCTTCATATTGATGCTCATTTCCTTCATAATGATACATATTTCTTTCAAAATGGTGCTCTTTGCTGCATCATGATGCATTTTTCCTTCATAATGATGCTCATTACCTTCGCCATGGTACTCATTTCCTTCATTATTATGCACACTTTCTTCATCATTATTCTCTTTTCCTTCATCATGATGCTCATTTCCATCATCACAATACATAAATCTATCATCATGATGCCTATTTCCTACATCCTATGCTCATTTCTTTCATTATGATGCAGTTTTTTCCTTCAACATGATAATCATTTCCATCATAATGATGCTTATTTCCTTCATCATGATGCATATTTCCTTCATCTTGATGCTAATTTCCTACATCATGAAGTTCATTTAATTCATTATGGTGCTCATTTTTTTGATCATGATGTATATTTCCTTCACCATGATGCTCATTTCCTTTGTCACGGTACTCATTTCATTCATCATGATGCATACTTTCTTCATCATTATACTCTTTTCCTTCATCATGATGCTCATAACCATCATCATGATATACTATCATCACGATGTCCATTTCCTTCGTCATGATGCATGTTTCCTTCATCATGATGCCTATATCCTACATCATTATGTTTATTTCCTTCACCATGAAGCATATTTCCAGCAACATGATAAACATTTCCATCATAATGATGCTTATTTCCTACATCATGATGTTCATTTATTTCATCATGATGCTCATTTCATTGATCATGATGTATATTTCCGTCATCATGATGCTCATTTCCTACATAAAAATGCATATTTCTTTAATCACGATGCTCACTTCATTCATCTTATTAATCGTTTCCTTAATCATGATACTCAATTCCTTTATTATGATGCATATTTCTTTCAAAATGATGCACTTTCCTATATCATGATGCATATTTTCTTCATAATGATGATCATTACCTTCGTCATGGTACTCATTTCCTTCGTCATGATACTCATTTCCTTCATTATTATGCATACTTTCTTCATCATTATCCATGTTTCCTACATCATGATGCCTATTTCCTACATCGTTATGCTCATTTCTTTCATTAAGATGCATTTTTTTCCTTTCAACATGATAATCATTTCCATCATAATGATGATTGTTTCCTTCATCATGATGCATATTTCCTTCATCTTGAGTTCCTTTCCTGCATCATGATGTTCATTTAATTCATTACGGTGCTCATTTCATTGATCATGATGTAAATTTCCTTCATCATGATGCTCATTTCCTTCGTCATGGTACTCATTTCATTCATCATGATGCATACTTTCTTCGTCATTATACTCTTTTCCTTCATCATGATTCTCATAACAATCACCATGATATACTATCATCATGATGTTCATTTCCTTCATCATGATGCATGTTTCCTTCATCATGATGCCTATATCCTACATCATTATGTTTATTTCCTTCACCATGAAGCATATTTCCAGCAACAAGATAAACATTTCCATCATAATGATGCTTATTTCCTACATCATGATGTTCATTTATTTCGTCATGATTCTCATTTCATTGATCATGATGTATATTTCCGTCATCATGATGCTCATTTCCTACATCAAAACGCATATTTCTTTAATCACGATGCTCACTTCATTCATCTTATTAATCGTTTCCTTAATCATGATACTCAATTCCTTTATCATGATGCATATTTCCTTCATCAGGATTCTTATTTCAATCATCATGATACGTATTTCCTTCATCATGATGCTCATTTCCTACATCATGATGCTAATTTCCTTCATCATGATGCATATTCCCTACATCTTTATGCTCATTTCTTTCATCATGATTCATATTTCCTTCATCACGATGCTTATTTCCTACATCATGAAGCCTATTCCTTCATCATAATGATCATTTCCTACATCATTGTGGTCATATCCTTAATCGTGACGTTCATTTCTTTCTTCATGATGCTTATTTCTATATTCATGATATTTATTTCCACCATCATAATGCTCATTTCCTTCATCATGATGCTCATTTATTTAATCGTGATGCATATATCCTTCATCATGACGCTAATTTCCTTCATCATGATGCATATTTCTTTCAAAATGATGCTCTTTGCTGCATCATGATGCATTTTTCCTTCATAATGATGCTCATTACCTTCGCCATGGTACTCATTTCCTTCATCATGATACTCATTTCCTTCATTATTATGCATACTTTCTTCATCATTATTCACTTCTCCTTCATCATGATGCTCATTTCCTACATCAAGATGTTCATTTAATTCATTATGGTGCTCATTTCATTGATCATGATGTATATTTCCTTCGTCATGATGTTCATTTCCTTCGTCATGATACTCATTTCATTCATCATGATGCATATTTTCTTCATCATTTTTCTCTTTTCCTTCATCATGATGCTCATATCCATCATCATGATATACTATCATCATGATGTTCATTTTCTTCATCATTATGCATCTTTCCTTCATCATGATTCCTATTTCCTACATCATTATGTTTATTTAGTTCATTATGAAGCATATTTCCTGCAACATGATAATCATTTCCATCATAATGATGCATATTTCATTCATCATGGTGCTGATTTCATACATCATGATGCTCAGTTAATTCATCATGATGCTCATTTCATTGATCATGATGTATATTTCCTTCATCATGATGCTCATTTCCTTCATCATGGTGCTAATTTCCTTCATCATGATGCATATTTCCTACATCTTTGTGATCATTTCTTTCATCATGATTCATATTTCCTTCATCACGATGCTTATTTCCTACATCATGAAGCCTATTCCTTCATCATTATGATCATTTCCTACATCATTGTGGTCATATCCTTAATCGTGACGTTCATTTCTTTCTTCATGATGTTTATTTCTATATTCATGATGTTTATTTCCACCATCATGATGCTCATTTCCTTCATCATGATGCTTATTTATTTCATCATGATGCATATATCCTTCATCATGATGTTTATTTCCATCATCTTAATGATCATTTCCTTTATCATGATGCTCACTTCTTTAGTCTTGATGAATATTTCCTTCATCATGATTCTGATTTCATTCATCGTGATTCTCTTTTTCTTCAGATGCATATTTCCTATATCATGATGCTTGTTTCCATCATCACGATGCTCTCCTTTATAATGATGCTCATTTTCCTTTAATAGTGATGCATATTTTCTTTATCATGATGCTCATTTCCTTCATTATGATGCTTATTTTCTTAATCATGATGTTCTTTCCTTCATTATGATGCCTAATTCCTACATCATTATGTTTATTTCCTTCATTATGAAGCAAATTTCCTGCAACATGATAATCATTTCCATCATAATGATGCTTATTTCCTTCATCATGATGCTCATTTCCTATATCATGATGTTCAATTAATTCATCATGATGCTCTTTTCATTGATCTTGATGTATATTTCCATCATCATGATGCTCATTTCCTACATCATGATACATATTTCTTTAATCATGATGCTCATTTCATTCATCTTATTAATCATTTCCTTAATCATGATACTCAATTCTTTTATCATGATGCATATTTCCTTCATCATGATGCTCATTATCGTCAACATGATTCTTATTTACTTCATCATAATGCTTATTTCATTCATCATGATGCTCAATTCCTACACCATGATGTTTATTTCCACTATCATGATGCTCATTTCCTTCATCATGATGCTCATTTATTTCATCATGATGCATATATCCTTCATCATGATGTTTATTTCCATCATCTTAATGATCATTTCCTTTATCATGATGCTCACTTCTTTAGTCTTGATGAATATTTCCTTCATCATGATTCTGATTTCATTCATTGTGATTCTCATTTTCTTCAGATGCATATTTCCTATATCATGATGCTCTCCTTTATAATGATGCTCATTTTCCTTTAATAGCGATGCATATTTTCTTTATCGTGATGCTCATTTCCTTCATTATGATGCTTATTTCCTTAATCATGATGTTCTTTCCTTCATCATTATGCATCTTTTCTTCATCATGATGCCTAATTCCTACATCATTATGTTTATTTCCTTCATTATGAAGCAAATTTCCTATATTAATGATACTTATTTCCTTCATCATGATGCTCATTTCCTACATCATGATGTTCAGTTAATTCATCATGATGCTCATTTCATTGATCTTGATGTATATTTCCATCATCATGATGCTCATTTTCTACATCATGATACATATTTCTTTAATCATGATGCTAATTTCATTCATCTTATTAATCATTTCCTTAATCATGATACTCATTTCTTTTATCATGATGCATATTTCCTTCTGCATGACGCTCATTACCATCAACATGATTCTTATTTACTTCATTATGATGCATACTTCCTTCATCATGATGCTCATTTCCTACATCATGATGTATATTTCCTACATCTTTATGGTCATTTCTTTCATCATGATGCATATTTCCTTTATCATGATGCTCATTTCCTACATCATGAGGCCTATTCCTTCATCATTATGATTATTTCCTACATCGTTGTGGTCATATCCTTCATCATGTTGTTCATTTCTATCATCTTGATGATCGTTTCCTATATCATGATACTCACTTCTTTAGTCTAGATGAATATTTCCTTTAACATGATTCTGATTTCAACCATCCTGATGTTCATTTTCTTCATGGTGATGCATATTTCCTTCATCATGATGCTCATTTTCTTTATCATGATGATCATTTCCTTTATTGTTATGGTCATTTCCTTCATCATGATGATCATTTCAACCATCTTGATGATCGTTTCCTTCATCGTGATGCTCATTTCTTCATCATGATGCATATTTCCTATATCATGATTCTTATTTCCAGCATCATGATGCTCATTTCTTTTATTATTATGATCATTTCCTTCATAATTATGCATATTTTCTTAATAATGATGCTTATTTCAATCTTCTTGATAATGGTTTCATTCATCGTGGTTCTCATTTCTTTCATCATGATGCATATTTCCTATATCATGATGCTTGTTTCCATCATCACGATGCTCTCCTTTATACTGATGCTCATTTTCCTTCATTATGATGCTTTTTTCCTTAATCATGATGCCCTTTCCAACGTCATTATGCATATTTCCTTCATCATGATGATCATTTTCTACATCATAATGCATATTTTCTTCATCATGTTGCTCATTTCAATCGTCTTGATAATCATTTTCTTCATCGTGATACTCATTTCCTTCATCAAGATGCTTAGTTCCATCATCATGATGCTCTCCTTTATCATGATGCTCATTTCATTCATCATGATGCATATTTCCTTCATCATGATGCTTATTCCTTCATTATGATACATATTTCCTTCATTGTGCGCTCTTCCTACATCATGATGCATATTTCCTTCATCTCGATGCTTAATGACTTCATCATATTGCTCATTTCCTTCTTCATGATACTCATTTCCATCATCATGATTCTTATTTCTTACGTCAGATGCTCATTTCCTACGTCATGATGGTATTTTCCTTCATCTTGATGCATATTTCACGTAGATCATTTCCTACATTATTATGGTCATTTCCTTCATCATGATGCATATTTCCTTCATAATGATGTTCAATTCCATCAACTTAATAATCATTTTCTTCATCATGATGCTCATTTCCTTCATCTTGACGTTCATTTCATTAATCATGATGCATATTTCCCTCATCATGATGCACATTTCCTAAATCATTATGCATATTTTAGTCATCACGATACATATTTTCATCATCTTAATGAACATTTCCTTCATCATGATGCTCATTTCCCTTATCATGTTGCATATTTCCTTCAACATGGTGTTCTTTCCATTGTCGTGATGCTCATTTCCTTCATCATGATGCATATTTCCTTCATCATGAGGCTCATTTCCTTCATCATGATGCATATTTCCTTCATAATGATGTTCATTTCCATCAACTTAATAATCATTTTCTTCATCATGATGCTCATTTCCTTCATCTTGACGTTCATTTCATTAATCATGATGCATATTTCCCTCGTCATGATGCACATTTCCTAAATCATTATGCATATTTTAGTCATCACGATACATATTTTCATCATCTTAATGAACATTTCCTTCATCATGATGCTCATTTCCCTTATCATGTTGCGTATTTCCTTCAACATGGTGTTCTTTCCATTGTCGTGATGCTCATTTCCTTCATCATGATGCATATTTCCTTCTTCATGAGGCTCATTTCCTTCATCATGATGCATATTTCCTTCATCATGATGCTAATTTCGTACATCATGATGCTCATTTCTGTATCACGATGTATATTTTTCTTTCAACATGATGTTCATTTCCTACATCGTGAAGCATATTTCCTTCATCAAGATGTTAATTTCCATCAACATGATGATGATTTTCTTCATCATGACGATCATTTCCTTCTTCATGATGCTCATTTCCTTCACCATTATGCTAATTTATTTCATCATGATGCATATATCCTTCATCATGATGCTCATTTCCTTCATTATGATACATATTTCTTTCAAAATGATGCTCTTTCCTACATCATAATGCATATGTCCTTCATCATGATGCTCACTACCTTCGTCATGGTACTCATTTCCTTCATAATTATACTCATTTACTTCATCATTATGCATGCTTTCGTCATCATTATTCTCTTTTCCTTTATCATGATGCTCATTTCCATCATCACGATACATAAATCTATCATCATGATTCTTATTTACTTCATCATGATGCATGTTTCCTACATCATGATGCCTATTTCCTACATCGTTATGCTCATTTCTCTCATTACGATGCATTTTTTCGTTCAACTAGATAATCATTTCCATTATAATGATGCTTATTTCCTTCATCATGATGCATAATTCCTTCATCTTGATGCTCATTTCCTACATCATGATGTTCATTTAATTCATTATGGTGCTCATTTCATTGATCATGATGTATATTTCTTTCATCATGATGCTCATTTCCTTTGTCATGGCACTCATTTCATTCATCATGATGCATACTTTCTGCATCATTATACTCTTTTCCTTCATCATGATGCATGTTCCCTTTATCATGATGCCTATTTCCTACATCATTATGTTTATTTCCTACATTATGATGCTCATTTTCCATATCATGATGCATATTTCTTTAATCACGATGCTCACTTCATTCATCTTATTAATCGTTTCCTTAATCATGATACTCAATTCCTTTATCATGATGCATATTTCCTTCATCATGATGCTCATTACCATCGTCAGGATTCTTATTTCCATCATCATGATGAGTATTTCCTTAATCATGTTGCATATTTCCTACATCATGATCTTAATTTCCTTCATCATGTTGCATATTTCCTATATCTTTATGATCATTTATTTCATCATGATGCATATTTCCTTCATAATGATGTTCATTTCCATCAACTTAATAATCATTTTCTTCATCATGATGCTCATTTCCATCATCTAAATGATAGTTTCCTTCATCTTGACGTTAATTTCATTAATCATGATGCTTATTTCCCTCATCATGATGCACATTTCCTAAATCATTATGCATATTTTAGTCATCACGATACATATTTTCATCATCTTAATGAACATTTCCTTCATCATGATGCTCATTTCCCTTATCATGTTGCGTATTTCCTTCAACATGGTGTTATTTCCAATGTCGTGATGCTCATTTCCTTCATCATGAGGCTCATTTCATTCATCATGATGCATATTTCCTTCATCATGATGCTAATTTCGTACATCATGACGCTCATTTCATTCATCACGATGCATATTTCTTTTATCATGATGTTCATTTCCAACATCGTGAAGTATATTTCCTTTATGAAGCATATTTCCTTCATCATGATTCTCATTTATTTCATCATGATGCACATATCCTTCATCATGATGCTCATTTCCTTCATCTTGATGCGTATTTCTTTGAAAATGATGCTCTTTCCTACATCATATGCATATTCCTTCATAATGATGCTTATTACCTTCGTCATGGTACTCATTTCCTTCATCATGATACTCATTTCCTTCATTGTTATGCATACTTTCTTCATCATTATTATCTTTTCCTTCATCATGATGCTCATTTCCATCATCACGATACATAAATCTATCATCAAGATGCTCATTTCCTTCATCATGATGCATGTTTCCTACATCATGATGCCTATTTCCAACATCGTTATGCTCATTTCTTTCATTATGATGCATTTTTTCCATTCAACATGATAATCATTTCTATCATAATGATGCTTATTTCCTCTTCATGACGCATATTTCCTTCATCTTGATGCTCATTTCTTACATCATGATGTTCATTTAATTCATTATGGTGCTCATTTCACTGATCATGATGTATATTTCCTTCGTCATGGTACTCATTTCATTCATCATGATGCATACTTTCTTCATCATTATTCTCTTTTCCTTCATCAAGATGCTCATGTCCATCATCATGATATACTATCATCATGAGTTCATTTCCTTCATCATTATGCATCTTTCCTTCATCATGATTCCTATTGCCTACATCATTATGTTTATTTCATTCATTATGAAGCATATTTCCTGCAACATGATAATCATTTCCATCTTAATGATGCTTATTTCCTTCATCATGCTGCTCATTTCCTACATCATGATGTTCAGTTAATTCTTCATGACGCTCATTTCCTACATCGTGAGACCTATTTCTTTAATCACGATGCTCATTTCATTCATCTTATTAATCATTTTCTTAATCATGATGCTCAATTCTTTTATCATTATGCATATTTCCTTCATCATGATGCTCAGTACCATCATCAGGATTCTTATTTACTTCATCATGATGCGTATTTCCTTCATCATGATGCTCATTTCCTACATCATGATGTATATTTCCTACATCTTTATGGTCATTTCTTTCATCATGATGCATATATCCTACATCATGATGCTCATATCCTACATCATGAGGCCTATTCCTTCATAATTATGATCATTTCCTACATCATTGTGGTCATATCCTTCATCGTGCCGTTCATTTCCTTCTTCATGATGCTTATTTCTATATGCATGATTTTTTATTTCCACCATCATGATGCTCATTTCCTTCATCATGAAGCTCTATTTATTTCATCATGATGCATATATCCTTCATCATGATGCTCAATTCCTTCATCATGATGCATATTTCTTTCAAAATGATGCTCTTTCCTACATCATTATGCATATTTCCTTCATAATGATGCTCATAACTTCCCCATGGTACTCATTTCCTTCATCATGATACTTATTTCCTTCATTATTATGCATACTTTCTTCATCATTATTCTCTTTTCCTTCATCATGATTCTCATTTTCATCATCACGATAAATAAATCGATCATCAAGATGCTCATTTCCTTCATCATGATGCATGTTTCCTACATCATGATGCTTATTCCCTACATCGTTATGCTCATTTCTTTCATTATGATGCATTTTTTTCCTTTCAAAATGACAATCATTTCCATCCTAATGATGATTATTTCATTCATCATGACGCATATTTCCTTTATCTTGATGTTCATTTCCTACATCATGATGTTCATTTAATTCATTATGGTGCTCATTTCATTGATCATGATGTATATTTCCTTCATCATGATGCTCACTTCCTTCGTCATGGTACTCATTTCATTCTTCATGATGCATACTTTCTTCATCATTATACTCTTTTCCTTCATCATAATGCTCATAACCATCGTCATGATATACTATCATCATGATGTTCATTTCCTTCATCATGATGCATGTTTCCTTCATCATGATGCCTATTTCCTACTTCATTATGTTTATTTCCTTCACTATGAAGCATATTTCCAGCAACATGATAAACATTTCCATCATAATGATGCTTATTTCCTACATCATGATGTTCATTTAATTCATTATGATGCTCATTTCATTGATCATGATGTATATTTCCATCATCATGATGCTTATTTGCATATTTCTTTAATCACGATGCTCACTTCATTCATCTTATTAATCGTTTCCTTAATCATGATAATTCCTTTATCATGATGCATACTTCCTTCATAATGATGCTCATTACCATCGTCAGGATTCTTATTTCCATCATCATGATGCGTATTTCCTTCATCATGATGCTCATTTCCTACACCATGAAGCTAATTTCCTTCATCATGATGCATATTTCATACATCTTTATGATCATTTCTTTCATCATGATTCATATTTCCTTCATCACGATGCTTATTTCCTATATCATGAAGCCTATTCCTTCATCATTATGATCATTTCCTACATCATTGTGGTCATATCCTTCATCGTGACGATCATTTCCTTCTTCTTGATGCTTATTTCCATATTCATGATGTTTATTTCCACCATCATGATGCTCATTTCCATTATCATGATGCTCACTTCTTTAGTCATGATGAATATTTCCTTCATCATGATTCTGATTTCATTCATCGTGATTCTCATTTCCTTCATCATAATGCATATTTCCTACATCATGATG
The DNA here is from genome assembly GCA_023678885.1 of Pogostemon cablin. Classification (NCBI taxonomy): domain Eukaryota; kingdom Viridiplantae; phylum Streptophyta; class Magnoliopsida; order Lamiales; family Lamiaceae; genus Pogostemon; species Pogostemon cablin. The sequence continues at coordinate 21,622,138 of CM042993.1, read as the reverse complement.
CATGTTTCCATCATCACGATGCTCTCCTTTATAATTATGCTCATTTTCCTTTATAGTGATGCATATTTTCTTTATCATGATGCTCATTTCCTTCATTACGATTCTTATTTCCTTAATCATGATGCTCTTTCCTACATCATGATGCATATTTCAGTCATCACGATCTCATTTCCCTTATCATAATGCTCTTTCCATCGTTGTGATGCTCATTTCCTTCATCATGATGCATATTTCCTTCTTTATGAGGCTCATTCTCTTAATCTTGATGCATATTTCCTTTATCATAATGCTAATTTCGAACATCATGATGCACATCACGATGTATATTTCCTTCATCATATATTTATTTCCTACAATATGAAGCATATTTCCATCATCATGATGTTCGTTTCCATCAATATGATGATGATTTCCTTCATCATGACGATCATTTCCTTCTTCATGATCCTTATTTCCATATTCATGATGTTTATTTCCACCATCATGATACTCATTTCCTTCATCATGATTCTCATTTATTTCATCATGATGCACATATCCTTCATCATGATGCTCATTTCCTTCATCTTGATGCGTATTTCTTTGAAAATGATGCTCTTTCCTACATCATATGCATATTCCTTCATAATGATGCTTATTACCTTCGTCATGGTACTCATTTCCTTCATCATGATACTCATTTCCTTCATTGTTATGCATACTTTCTTCATCATTATTATCTTTTCCTTCATCATGATGCTCATTTCCATCATCACGATACATAAATCTATCATCAAGATGCTCATTTCCTTCATCATGATGCATGTTTCCTACATCATGATGCCTATTTCCAACATCGTTATGCTCATTTCTTTCATTATGATGCATTTTTTCCATTCAACATGATAATCATTTCTATCATAATGATGCTTATTTCCTCTTCATGACGCATATTTCCTTCATCTTGATGCTCATTTCTTACATCATGATGTTCATTTAATTCATTATGGTGCTCATTTCACTGATCATGATGTATATTTCCTTCGTCATGGTACTCATTTCATTCATCATGATGCATACTTTCTTCATCATTATTCTCTTTTCCTTCATCAAGATGCTCATGTCCATCATCATGATATACTATCATCATGAGTTCATTTCCTTCATCATTATGCGTCTTTCCTTCATCATGATTCCTATTGCCTACATCATTATGTTTATTTCATTCATTATGAAGCATATTTCCTGCAACATGATAATCATTTCCATCTTAATGATGCTTATTTCCTTCATCGTGATGCTCATTTCCTACATCATGATGTTCAGTTAATTCTTCATGACGCTCATTTCCTACATCGTGAGACCTATTTCTTTAATCACGATGCTCATTTCATTCATCTTATTAATCATTTTCTTAATCATGATGCTCAATTCTTTTATCATTATGCATATTTCCTTCATCATGATGCTCAGTACCATCATCAGGATTCTTATTTACTTCATCATGATGCGTATTTCCTTCATCATGATGCTCATTTCCTACATCATGATGTTCAGTTAATTCTTCATGACGCTCATTTCCTACATCGTGAGACCTATTTCTTTAATCACGATGCTCATTTCATTCATCTTATTAATCATCTTCTTAATCATGATGCTCAATTCTTTTATCATTATGCATATTTCCTTCATCATGATGCTCAGTACCATCATCAGGATTCTTATTTACTTCATCATGATGCGTATTTCCTTCATCATGATGCTCATTTCCTACATCATGATGTATATTTCCTACATCTTTATGGTCATTTCTTTCATCATGATGCATATATCCTACATCATGATGCTCATATCCTACATCATGAGGCCTATTCCTTCATAATTATGATCATTTCCTACATCATTGTGGTCATATCCTTCATCGTGCCGTTCATTTCCTTCTTCATGATGCTTATTTCTATATGCATGATTTTTTATTTCCACCATCATGATGCTCATTTCCTTCATCATGAAGCTCTATTTATTTCATCATGATGCATATATCCTTCATCATGATGCTCAATTCCTTCATCATGATGCATATTTCTTTCAAAATGATGCTCTTTCCTACATCATTATGCATATTTCCTTCATAATGATGCTCATAACTTCCCCATGGTACTCATTTCCTTCATCATGATACTTATTTCCTTCATTATTATGCATACTTTCTTCATCATTATTCTCTTTTCCTTCATCATGATTCTCATTTTCATCATCACGATAAATAAATCGATCATCAAGATGCTCATTTCCTTCATCATGATGCATGTTTCCTACATCATGATGCTTATTCCCTACATCGTTATGCTCATTTCTTTCATTATGATGCATTTTTTTCCTTTCAAAATGACAATCATTTCCATCCTAATGATGATTATTTCATTCATCATGACGCATATTTCCTTTATCTTGATGTTCATTTCCTACATCATGATGTTCATTTAATTCATTATGGTGCTCATTTCATTGATCATGATGTATATTTCCTTCATCATGATGCTCACTTCCTTCGTCATGGTACTCATTTCATTCTTCATGATGCATACTTTCTTCATCATTATACTCTTTTCCTTCATCATAATGCTCATAACCATCATCATGATATACTATCATCATGATGTTCATTTCCTTCATCATGATGCATGTTTCCTTCATCATGATGCCTATTTCCTACTTCATTATGTTTATTTCCTTCACTATGAAGCATATTTCCAGCAACATGATAAACATTTCCATCATAATGATGCTTATTTCCTACATCATGATGTTCATTTAATTCATTATGATGCTCATTTCATTGATCATGATGTATATTTCCATCATCATGATGCTTATTTGCATATTTCTTTAATCACGATGCTCACTTCATTCATCTTATTAATCGTTTCCTTAATCATGATAATTCCTTTATCATGATGCATACTTCCTTCATAATGATGCTCATTACCATCGTCAGGATTCTTATTTCCATCATCATGATGCGTATTTCCTTCATCATGATGCTCATTTCCTACACCATGAAGCTAATTTCCTTCATCATGATGCATATTTCATACATCTTTATGATCATTTCTTTCATCATGATTCATATTTCCTTCATCACGATGCTTATTTCCTATATCATGAAGCCTATTCCTTCATCATTATGATCATTTCCTACATCATTGTGGTCATATCCTTCATCGTGACGATCATTTCCTTCTTCTTGATGCTTATTTCCATATTCATGATGTTTATTTCCACCATCATGATGCTCATTTCCATTATCATGATGCTCACTTCTTTAGTCATGATGAATATTTCCTTCATCATGATTCTGATTTCATTCATCGTGATTCTCATTTCCTTCATCATAATGCATATTTCCTACATCATGATGCATGTTTCCATCATCACGATGCTCTCCTTTATAATTATGCTCATTTTCCTTTATAGTGATGCATATTTTCTTTATCATGATGCTCATTTCCTTCATTACGATTCTTATTTCCTTAATCATGATGCTCTTTCCTACATCATGATGCATATTTCAGTCATCACGATCTCATTTCCCTTATCATAATGCTCTTTCCATCGTTGTGATGCTCATTTCCTTCATCATGATGCATATTTCCTTCTTTATGAGGCTCATTCTCTTAATCTTGATGCATATTTCCTTTATCATAATGCTAATTTCGAACATCATGATGCACATCACGATGTATATTTCCTTCATCATATATTTATTTCCTACAATATGAAGCATATTTCCATCATCATGATGTTCGTTTCCATCAATATGATGATGATTTCCTTCATCATGACGATCATTTCCTTCTTCATGATCCTTATTTCCATATTCATGATGTTTATTTCCACCATCATGATACTCATTTCCTTCATCATGATGCTCATTTATTTCATCATGATGCACATATCCTTCATCATGGTGCTCATTTCCTTCATCTTGATGCATATTTCTTTGAAAATGATGCTCATTCCTACATCATATGCATATTCCCTTCGTAATGATACTTATTACTTTCGTAGTGGTACTCATTTCCTTCATCATGATACTCATTTCCTTCATTGTTATGCATACTTTCTTCATCATTATTATCTTTTCCTTCATCATGATGCTCATTTCCATCATCACGATACATAAATCTATCATCAAGATGCTCATTTCCTTCATCATGATGCATGTTTCCTACATCATGATGCCTATTTCCAACATCGTTATGCTCATTTCTTTCATTATGATGCATTTTTTCCATTCAACATGATAATCATTTCTATCATAATGATGCTTATTTCCTCTTCATGACGCATATTTCCTTCATCTTGATGCTCATTTCTTACATCATGATGTTCATTTAATTCATTATGGTGCTCATTTCACTGATCATGATGTATATTTCCTTCGTCATGGTACTCATTTCATTCATCATGATGCATACTTTCTTCATCATTATTCTCTTTTCCTTCATCAAGATGCTCATGTCCATCATCATGATATACTATCATCATGAGTTCATTTCCTTCATCATTATGCGTCTTTCCTTCATCATGATTCCTATTGCCTACATCATTATGTTTATTTCATTCATTATGAAGCATATTTCCTGCAACATGATAATCATTTCCATCTTAATGATGCTTATTTCCTTCATCGTGATGCTCATTTCCTACATCATGATGTTCAGTTAATTCTTCATGACGCTCATTTCCTACATCGTGAGACCTATTTCTTTAATCACGATGCTCATTTCATTCATCTTATTAATCATTTTCTTAATCATGATGCTCAATTCTTTTATCATTATGCATATTTCCTTCATCATGATGCTCAGTACCGTCATCAGGATTCTTATTTACTTCATCATGATGCGTATTTCCTTCATCATGATGCTCATTTCCTACAACATGATGTATATTTCCTACATCTTTATGGTCATTTCTTTCATCATGATGCATATATCCTACATCATGATGCTCATATCCTACATCATGAGGCCTATTCCTTCATAATTATGATCATTTCCTACATCATTGTGGTCATATCCTTCATCGTGCCGTTCATTTCCTTCTTCATGATGCTTATTTCTATATGCATGATTTTTTATTTCCACCATCATGATGCTCATTTCCTTCATCATGAAGCTCTATTTATTTCATCATGATGCATATATCCTTCATCATGATGCTCAATTCCTTCATCATGATGCATATTTCTTTCAAAATGATGCTCTTTCCTACATCATTATGCATATTTCCTTCATAATGATGCTCATAACTTCCCCATGGTACTCATTTCCTTCATCATGATACTTATTTCCTTCATTATTATGCATACTTTCTTCATCATTATTCTCTTTTCCTTCATCATGATTCTCATTTTCATCATCACGATAAATAAATCGATCATCAAGATGCTCATTTCCTTCATCATGATGCATGTTTCCTACATCATGATGCTTATTCCCTACATCGTTATGCTCATTTCTTTCATTATGATGCATTTTTTTCCTTTCAAAATGACAATCATTTCCATCCTAATGATGATTATTTCATTCATCATGACGCATATTTCCTTTATCTTGATGTTCATTTCCTACATCATGATGTTCATTTAATTCATTATGGTGCTCATTTCATTGATCATGATGTATATTTCCTTCATCATGATGCTCACTTCCTTCGTCATGGTACTCATTTCATTCTTCATGATGCATACTTTCTTCATCATTATACTCTTTTCCTTCATCATAATGCTCATAACCATCGTCATGATATACTATCATCATGATGTTCATTTCCTTCATCATGATGCATGTTTCCTTCATCATGATGCCTATTTCCTACTTCATTATGTTTATTTCCTTCACTATGAAGCATATTTCCAGCAACATGATAAACATTTCCATCATAATGATGCTTATTTCCTACATCATGATGTTCATTTAATTCATTATGATGCTCATTTCATTGATCATGATGTATATTTCCATCATCATGATGCTTATTTGCATATTTCTTTAATCACGATGCTCACTTCATTCATCTTATTAATCGTTTCCTTAATCATGATAATTCCTTTATCATGATGCATACTTCCTTCATAATGATGCTCATTACCATCGTCAGGATTCTTATTTCCATCATCATGATGCGTATTTCCTTCATCATGATGCTCATTTCCTACACCATGAAGCTAATTTCCTTCATCATGATGCATATTTCATACATCTTTATGATCATTTCTTTCATCATGATTCATATTTCCTTCATCACGATGCTTATTTCCTATATCATGAAGCCTATTCCTTCATCATTATGATCATTTCCTACATCATTGTGGTCATATCCTTCATCGTGACGATCATTTCCTTCTTCTTGATGCTTATTTCCATATTCATGATGTTTATTTCCACCATCATGATGCTCATTTCCATTATCATGATGCTCACTTCTTTAGTCATGATGAATATTTCCTTCATCATGATTCTGATTTCATTCATCGTGATTCTCATTTCCTTCATCATAATGCATATTTCCTACATCATGATGCATGTTTCCATCATCACGATGCTCTCCTTTATAATTATGCTCATTTTCCTTTATAGTGATGCATATTTTCTTTATCATGATGCTCATTTCCTTCATTACGATTCTTATTTCCTTAATCATGATGCTCTTTCCTACATCATGATGCATATTTCAGTCATCACGATCTCATTTCCCTTATCATAATGCTCTTTCCATCGTTGTGATGCTCATTTCCTTCATCATGATGCATATTTCCTTCTTTATGAGGCTCATTCTCTTAATCTTGATGCATATTTCCTTTATCATAATGCTAATTTCGAACATCATGATGCACATCACGATGTATATTTCCTTCATCATATATTTATTTCCTACAATATGAAGCATATTTCCATCATCATGATGTTCGTTTCCATCAATATGATGATGATTTCCTTCATCATGACGATCATTTCCTTCTTCATGATCCTTATTTCCATATTCATGATGTTTATTTCCACCATCATGATACTCATTTCCTTCATCATGATTCTCATTTATTTCATCATGATGCACATATCCTTCATCATGATGCTCATTTCCTTCATCTTGATGCGTATTTCTTTGAAAATGATGCTCTTTCCTACATCATATGCATATTCCTTCATAATGATGCTTATTACCTTCGTCATGGTACTCATTTCCTTCATCATGATACTCATTTCCTTCATTGTTATGCATACTTTCTTCATCATTATTATCTTTTCCTTCATCATGATGCTCATTTCCATCATCACGATACATAAATCTATCATCAAGATGCTCATTTCCTTCATCATGATGCATGTTTCCTACATCATGATGCCTATTTCCAACATCGTTATGCTCATTTCTTTCATTATGATGCATTTTTTCCATTCAACATGATAATCATTTCTATCATAATGATGCTTATTTCCTCTTCATGACGCATATTTCCTTCATCTTGATGCTCATTTCTTACATCATGATGTTCATTTAATTCATTATGGTGCTCATTTCACTGATCATGATGTATATTTCCTTCGTCATGGTACTCATTTCATTCATCATGATGCATACTTTCTTCATCATTATTCTCTTTTCCTTCATCAAGATGCTCATGTCCATCATCATGATATACTATCATCATGAGTTCATTTCCTTCATCATTATGCGTCTTTCCTTCATCATGATTCCTATTGCCTACATCATTATGTTTATTTCATTCATTATGAAGCATATTTCCTGCAACATGATAATCATTTCCATCTTAATGATGCTTATTTCCTTCATCGTGATGCTCATTTCCTACATCATGATGTTCAGTTAATTCTTCATGACGCTCATTTCCTACATCGTGAGACCTATTTCTTTAATCACGATGCTCATTTCATTCATCTTATTAATCATTTTCTTAATCATGATGCTCAATTCTTTTATCATTATGCATATTTCCTTCATCATGATGCTCAGTACCATCATCAGGATTCTTATTTACTTCATCATGATGCGTATTTCCTTCATCATGATGCTCATTTCCTACATCATGATGTTCAGTTAATTCTTCATGACGCTCATTTCCTACATCGTGAGACCTATTTCTTTAATCACGATGCTCATTTCATTCATCTTATTAATCATCTTCTTAATCATGATGCTCAATTCTTTTATCATTATGCATATTTCCTTCATCATGATGCTCAGTACCATCATCAGGATTCTTATTTACTTCATCATGATGCGTATTTCCTTCATCATGATGCTCATTTCCTACATCATGATGTATATTTCCTACATCTTTATGGTCATTTCTTTCATCATGATGCATATATCCTACATCATGATGCTCATATCCTACATCATGAGGCCTATTCCTTCATAATTATGATCATTTCCTACATCATTGTGGTCATATCCTTCATCGTGCCGTTCATTTCCTTCTTCATGATGCTTATTTCTATATGCATGATTTTTTATTTCCACCATCATGATGCTCATTTCCTTCATCATGAAGCTCTATTTATTTCATCATGATGCATATATCCTTCATCATGATGCTCAATTCCTTCATCATGATGCATATTTCTTTCAAAATGATGCTCTTTCCTACATCATTATGCATATTTCCTTCATAATGATGCTCATAACTTCCCCATGGTACTCATTTCCTTCATCATGATACTTATTTCCTTCATTATTATGCATACTTTCTTCATCATTATTCTCTTTTCCTTCATCATGATTCTCATTTTCATCATCACGATAAATAAATCGATCATCAAGATGCTCATTTCCTTCATCATGATGCATGTTTCCTACATCATGATGCTTATTCCCTACATCGTTATGCTCATTTCTTTCATTATGATGCATTTTTTTCCTTTCAAAATGACAATCATTTCCATCCTAATGATGATTATTTCATTCATCATGACGCATATTTCCTTTATCTTGATGTTCATTTCCTACATCATGATGTTCATTTAATTCATTATGGTGCTCATTTCATTGATCATGATGTATATTTCCTTCATCATGATGCTCACTTCCTTCGTCATGGTACTCATTTCATTCTTCATGATGCATACTTTCTTCATCATTATACTCTTTTCCTTCATCATAATGCTCATAACCATCATCATGATATACTATCATCATGATGTTCATTTCCTTCATCATGATGCATGTTTCCTTCATCATGATGCCTATTTCCTACTTCATTATGTTTATTTCCTTCACTATGAAGCATATTTCCAGCAACATGATAAACATTTCCATCATAATGATGCTTATTTCCTACATCATGATGTTCATTTAATTCATTATGATGCTCATTTCATTGATCATGATGTATATTTCCATCATCATGATGCTTATTTGCATATTTCTTTAATCACGATGCTCACTTCATTCATCTTATTAATCGTTTCCTTAATCATGATAATTCCTTTATCATGATGCATACTTCCTTCATAATGATGCTCATTACCATCGTCAGGATTCTTATTTCCATCATCATGATGCGTATTTCCTTCATCATGATGCTCATTTCCTACACCATGAAGCTAATTTCCTTCATCATGATGCATATTTCATACATCTTTATGATCATTTCTTTCATCATGATTCATATTTCCTTCATCACGATGCTTATTTCCTATATCATGAAGCCTATTCCTTCATCATTATGATCATTTCCTACATCATTGTGGTCATATCCTTCATCGTGACGATCATTTCCTTCTTCTTGATGCTTATTTCCATATTCATGATGTTTATTTCCACCATCATGATGCTCATTTCCATTATCATGATGCTCACTTCTTTAGTCATGATGAATATTTCCTTCATCATGATTCTGATTTCATTCATCGTGATTCTCATTTCCTTCATCATAATGCATATTTCCTACATCATGATGCATGTTTCCATCATCACGATGCTCTCCTTTATAATTATGCTCATTTTCCTTTATAGTGATGCATATTTTCTTTATCATGATGCTCATTTCCTTCATTACGATTCTTATTTCCTTAATCATGATGCTCTTTCCTACATCATGATGCATATTTCAGTCATCACGATCTCATTTCCCTTATCATAATGCTCTTTCCATCGTTGTGATGCTCATTTCCTTCATCATGATGCATATTTCCTTCTTTATGAGGCTCATTCTCTTAATCTTGATGCATATTTCCTTTATCATAATGCTAATTTCGAACATCATGATGCACATCACGATGTATATTTCCTTCATCATATATTTATTTCCTACAATATGAAGCATATTTCCATCATCATGATGTTCGTTTCCATCAATATGATGATGATTTCCTTCATCATGACGATCATTTCCTTCTTCATGATCCTTATTTCCATATTCATGATGTTTATTTCCACCATCATGATACTCATTTCCTTCATCATGATGCTCATTTATTTCATCATGATGCACATATCCTTCATCATGGTGCTCATTTCCTTCATCTTGATGCATATTTCTTTGAAAATGATGCTCATTCCTACATCATATGCATATTCCCTTCGTAATGATACTTATTACTTTCGTAGTGGTACTCATTTCCTTCATCATGATACTCATTTCCTTCATTGTTATGCATACTTTCTTCATCATTATTATCTTTTCCTTCATCATGATGCTCATTTCCATCATCACGATACATAAATCTATCATCAAGATGCTCATTTCCTTCATCATGATGCATGTTTCCTACATCATGATGCCTATTTCCAACATCGTTATGCTCATTTCTTTCATTATGATGCATTTTTTCCATTCAACATGATAATCATTTCTATCATAATGATGCTTATTTCCTCTTCATGACGCATATTTCCTTCATCTTGATGCTCATTTCTTACATCATGATGTTCATTTAATTCATTATGGTGCTCATTTCACTGATCATGATGTATATTTCCTTCGTCATGGTACTCATTTCATTCATCATGATGCATACTTTCTTCATCATTATTCTCTTTTCCTTCATCAAGATGCTCATGTCCATCATCATGATATACTATCATCATGAGTTCATTTCCTTCATCATTATGCGTCTTTCCTTCATCATGATTCCTATTGCCTACATCATTATGTTTATTTCATTCATTATGAAGCATATTTCCTGCAACATGATAATCATTTCCATCTTAATGATGCTTATTTCCTTCATCGTGATGCTCATTTCCTACATCATGATGTTCAGTTAATTCTTCATGACGCTCATTTCCTACATCGTGAGACCTATTTCTTTAATCACGATGCTCATTTCATTCATCTTATTAATCATTTTCTTAATCATGATGCTCAATTCTTTTATCATTATGCATATTTCCTTCATCATGATGCTCAGTACCGTCATCAGGATTCTTATTTACTTCATCATGATGCGTATTTCCTTCATCATGATGCTCATTTCCTACAACATGATGTATATTTCCTACATCTTTATGGTCATTTCTTTCATCATGATGCATATATCCTACATCATGATGCTCATATCCTACATCATGAGGCCTATTCCTTCATAATTATGATCATTTCCTACATCATTGTGGTCATATCCTTCATCGTGCCGTTCATTTCCTTCTTCATGATGCTTATTTCTATATGCATGATTTTTTATTTCCACCATCATGATGCTCATTTCCTTCATCATGAAGCTCTATTTATTTCATCATGATGCATATATCCTTCATCATGATGCTCAATTCCTTCATCATGATGCATATTTCTTTCAAAATGATGCTCTTTCCTACATCATTATGCATATTTCCTTCATAATGATGCTCATAACTTCCCCATGGTACTCATTTCCTTCATCATGATACTTATTTCCTTCATTATTATGCATACTTTCTTCATCATTATTCTCTTTTCCTTCATCATGATTCTCATTTTAATCATCACGATAAATAAATCGATCATCAAGATGCTCATTTCCTTCATCATGATGCATGTTTCCTACATCATGATGCTTATTTCCTACATCGTTATGCTCATTTCTTTCATTATGATGCATTTTTTTCCTTTCAAAATGACAATCATTTCCATCCTAATGATGATTATTTCATTCATCATGACGCATATTTCCTTTATCTTGATGTTCATTTCCTACATCATGATGTTCATTTAATTCATTATGGTGCTCATTTCATTGATCATGATGTATATTTCCTTCATCATGATGCTCATTTCCTTCGTCATGGTACTCATTTCATTCTTCATGATGCATATTTTCTTCATCATTATACTATTTTCCTTCATCATAATGCTCATAACCATCATCATGATATACTATCATCATGATGTTCATTTCCTTCATCATGATGCATGTTTCCTTCATCATGATGCCTATTTCCTACTTCATTATATTTATTTCCTTCACTATGAAGCATATTTCTAGCAACATGATAAACATTTCCATCATAATGATGCTTATTTCCTACATCATGATGTTCATTTAATTCATTATGATGCTCATTTCATTGATCATGATGTATATTTCCATCATCATGATGCTTATTTGCATATTTCTTTAATCACGATGCTCACTTCATTCATCTTATTAATCGTTTTCTTAATCATGATAATTCCTTTATCATGATGCATACTTCCTTCATAATGATGCTCATTACCATCGTCAGGATTCTTATTTCCATCATCATGATGCGTATTTCCTTCATCATGATGCTCATTTCCTACACCATGAAGCTAATTTCCTTCATCATGATGCATATTTCATACATCTTTATGATCATTTCTTTCATCATGATTCATATTTCCTTCATCACGATGCTTATTTCCTATATCATGAAGCCTATTCCTTCATCATTATGATCATTTCCTACATCATTGTGGTCATATCCTTCATCGTGACGATCATTTCCTTCTTCTTGATGCTTATTTCCATATTCATGATGTTTATTTCCACCATCATGATGCTCATTTCCATTATCATGATGCTCACTTCTTTAGTCATGATGAATATTTCCTTCATCATGATTCTGATTTCATTCATCGTGATTCTCATTTCCTTCATCATAATGCATATTTCCTACATCATGATGCATGTTTCCATCATCACGATGCTCTCCTTTATAATTATGCTCATTTTCCTTTATAGTGATGCATATTTTCTTTATCATGATGCTCATTTCCTTCATTACGATTCTTATTTCCTTAATCATGATGCTCTTTCCTACATCATGATGCATATTTCAGTCATCACGATCTCATTTCCCTTATCATAATGCTCTTTCCATCGTTGTGATGCTCATTTCCTTCATCATGATGCATATTTCCTTCTTTATGAGGCTCATTCTCTTAATCTTGATGCATATTTCCTTTATCATAATGCTAATTTCGAACATCATGATGCACATCACGATGTATATTTCCTTCATCATATATTTATTTCCTACAATATGAAGCATATTTCCATCATCATGATGTTCGTTTCCATCAATATGATGATGATTTCCTTCATCATGACGATCATTTCCTTCTTCATGATCCTTATTTCCATATTCATGATGTTTATTTCCACCATAATGATACTCATTTCCGTCATCATGATGCTCATTTATTTCATCATGATGCACATATCCTTCATCATGGTGCTCATTTCCTTCATCTTGATGCATATTTCTTTGAAAATGATGCTCATTCCTACATCATATGCATATTCCCTTCGTAATGATACTTATTACTTTCGTAGTGGTACTCATTTCCTTCATCATGATACTCATTTCCTTCATTGTTATGCAAACTTTCTTCATCAATATTATTTTTTCCGTCATCATGATGCTCATTTCCATCATCACGATACATAAATCTATCATCAAGATGCTCATTTCCTTCATCATGATGCATGTTACCTACATCATGATGCCTATTTCCTACATCGTTATGCTTATTTCTTTCATTATGATGCATTTTTTCCATTCAACATGATAATCATTTCTATCATAATGATGCTTATTTCCTCTTCATGACACATATTTCCTTCATCTTGATGCTCATGATGAAATCATGATGTTCATTTAATTCATTATGGTGCTCATTTCACTGATGGTGATGTATATTTCCTTCATCATGATGCTCATTTCCTTCGTCATGTTACTCATTTCATTCATCATGATGCATACTTTCTTCATCATTTTTCTCTTTTCCATCATCAAGATGCTCATGTCCATCATCATGATATACTATCATCATGATGTTCATTTCCTTCATCATTATGCGTCTTTCCTTCATCATGATGCCTATTGCCTACATCATTATGTTTATTTCATTCATTATGAAGCATATTTCCTGCAACATGATAATCATTTCCATCATAATGATGCTTATTTCCTTCATAATGATGCTCATTTCCTTCATAATGATGCTCATTTCCTACATCATGATGTTCAACTAATTCATCATGACGCTCATTTCCTTCGTCGTGAGACCTATTTCTTTAATCATGATGCTAATTTCATTCATCTTATTAATCATTTACTTAATCATGATACTCAATTCTTTTATCATGATGCATATTTCCTTCATCATGATGCTCATTACCATCATCAGGATTTTTATTTACTTCATCATGATGCGTATTTCCTTCATCATGATGCTCATAACCTACATCATGAGGCTTATTCCTTCATCATTATGATCATTTCTTACATCATTGTGATTATAACCTTCATCATGATGTTCATTTCCATCATCTTAATGATCGTTTCATATATCATGATGCTCACTTCTTTAGTCTTTATTAATATTTCCTTAATCATGATTCTGATTTCAATAATCCTGATGTTCATTTTCTTATAGTGATGCATATTTCCTTCATCATGATGCTCATTTCCGTTATCATGATGATCATTTCCTTTATCGTTATGTTATTTCCTTCATCATGATGATCATTTTAACAATCTTGATGATCGTTTCCTTCATCGTGATGCTCATTTCTTCATCATGATGCATATTTCCTATATCATGATTCTTATTTCCAGCATCATAATGCTCATTTCCTTCATCATTATGCATATTTTCTTAATAATGATGCATATTTCCATCATCTTGATAATGGTTTCACTCATCGTGATTCTCATTTCCTTCATCATGATGCTTATTTCCATCATCACGATACATAAATATATCATCAAGATGCTCATTTCCTTCATCATGATACATGTTGCCTACATCATGATGCCTATTTCCTACATCGTTATGCTCATTTCTTTCATTATGATGCATTTTTCCCTTCAACATGATAATCATTTCCATCATAATGATGCTTATTTCCTCTTCATGATGCATACTTCCTTCATCTTGATGCTCATTTCCTACATCATGATGTTCATTTAATCCATTATGGTGCTCATTTCATTGATCGTGATGTATATTTCCTTCGTCATGATGCTTATTTCCTTCGTCATGGTACTCATTTCATTCATCATGATGCATACTTTCTTCATCATTATTCTCTTTTCCTTCATCAAGATGCTCATATCCATCATCATGATGTTCATTTCCTTCGTCATTATGCGTCTTTCCTTCATCATGATGCCTATTGCCTACATCATTATGTTTATTTCATTCATTATGAAGCATATTTCCTGCAACATGATAAACATTTCCATCATAATGATGCTTATTTCCTTCATCATGATGCTCATTTCCTACATCATGATGTTTAGTTAATTCATCATGACGCTCATTTCCTACATCGTGAGACCTATTTCTTTAATCACGATGCTCATTTCAATCGTCTTATTAATCATTTCCTTAATCATGATACTCAATTCTTTTATCATGATGCATATTTCCATCATCATGATGCTCATTGCCATCATCAGAATTCTTATTTACTTCATCATGATGCGTATTTCCTTCATCATGATGCTCATTTCCTACATCATGATGTATATTTCCTACATCTTTATGGTCATTTCTTTCATCATAATGCATATTTTCTTCATCATGATGCTCATATCCTATATCATGAGGCCTATTCCTTCATCATTATGATCATTTCCTACATCATTGTGGTCATATCCCTCATCATGATGTTCATTTCCATCATCTTAATGATCGTTTCATATATCATGATGCTCACTTCTTTAGTCTTGATGAATATTTCCTTAATCATGATTCTGATTTCAATAATCCTGATGTTCATTTTCTTATAGTGATGCATATTTTCTTCATCATGATGCTCATTTCTGTTATCATGATGATCATTTCCTTTATCGTTATGGTCATTTCCTTCATCATGATGATCATTTCAACAATCTTGATGATCGTTTCCTTCATCGTGATGCTCATTTCTTCATCATGATGCATATTTCCTATATCATGATTCTTATTTCCAGCATCATGATGCTCATTTCCTTCATCATTATGCATATTTTCTTAATAATGATGCTTATTTCCGTCATCTTGATAATGGTTTCATTCATCGTGATTCTCATTTTCTTCATTATGATACATATTTCCTACATCATGATGCTTGTTTCCATCATCATGATGCTCTCCTTTATACTGATGCTCATTCTCCTTCATTATGATGCTTATTTCCTTAATCACGACGCTCTTTCCTACATCATGATGCATAGTTCCTTCATCATGATGTTCATTTCCTTCGTCATTATGCGTCTTTCCTTCATCATGATGACTATTGCCTACATCATTATGTTTATTTCATTCATTATGAAGCATATTTTCTGCAACATGATAATCATTTCCATCTTAATGATGCTTATTTCCTTCATCATGATGCTCATTTCCTACATCATGATGTTCAGTTAATTCTTCATGACGCTCATTTCCTACATCGTGAGACCTATTTCTTTAATCACGATGCTCATTTCATTCATCTTATTAATCATCTTCTTAATCATGATGCTCAATTCTTTTATCATTATGCATATTTCCTTCATCATGATGCTCAGTACCATCATCAGGATTCTTATTTACTTCATCATGATGCGTATTTCCTTCATCATGATGCTCATTTCCTACATCATGATGTATATTTCCTACATCTTTATGGTCATTTCTTTCATCATGATGCATATATCCTACATCATGATGCTCATATCCTACATCATGAGGCCTATTCCTTCATAATTATGATCATTTCCTACATCATTGTGGTCATATCCTTCATCGTGCCGTTCATTTCCTTCTTCATGATGCTTATTTCTATATGCATGATTTTTTATTTCCACCATCATGATGCTCATTTCCTTCATCATGAAGCTCTATTTATTTCATCATGATGCATATATCCTTCATCATGATGCTCAATTCCTTCATCATGATGCATATTTCTTTCAAAATGATGCTCTTTCCTACATCATTATGCATATTTCCTTCATAATGATGCTCATAACTTCCCCATGGTACTCATTTCCTTCATCATGATACTTATTTCCTTCATTATTATGCATACTTTCTTCATCATTATTCTCTTTTCCTTCATCATGATTCTCATTTTCATCATCACGATAAATAAATCGATCATCAAGATGCTCATTTCCTTCATCATGATGCATGTTTCCTACATCATGATGCTTATTTCCTACATCGTTATGCTCATTTCTTTCATTATGATGCATTTTTTTCCTTTCAAAATGACAATCATTTCCATCCTAATGATGATTATTTCATTCATCATGACGCATATTTCCTTTATCTTGATGTTCATTTCCTACATCATGATGTTCATTTAATTCATTATGGTGCTCATTTCATTGATCATGATGTATATTTCCTTCATCATGATGCTCATTTCCTTCGTCATGGTACTCATTTCATTCTTCATGATGCATACTTTCTTCATCATTATACTCTTTTCCTTCATCATAATGCTCATAACCATCATCATGATATACTATCATCATGATGTTCATTTCCTTCATCATGATGCATGTTTCCTTCATCATGATGCCTATTTCCTACTTCATTATGTTTATTTCCTTCACTATGAAGCATATTTCCAGCAACATGATAAACATTTCCATCATAATGATGCTTATTTCCTACATCATGATGTTCATTTAATTCATTATGATGCTCATTTCATTGATCATGATGTATATTTCCATCATCATGATGCTTATTTGCATATTTCTTTAATCACGATGCTCACTTCATTCATCTTATTAATCGTTTCCTTAATCATGATAATTCCTTTATCATGATGCATACTTCCTTCATAATGATGCTCATTACCATCGTCAGGATTCTTATTTCCATCATCATGATGCGTATTTCCTTCATCATGATGCTCATTTCCTACACCATGAAGCTAATTTCCTTCATCATGATGCATATTTCATACATCTTTATGATCATTTCTTTCATCATGATTCATATTTCCTTCATCACGATGCTTATTTCCTATATCATGAAGCCTATTCCTTCATCATTATGATCATTTCCTACATCATTGTGGTCATATCCTTCATCGTGACGATCATTTCCTTCTTCTTGATGCTTATTTCCATATTCATGATGTTTATTTCCACCATCATGATGCTCATTTCCATTATCATGATGCTCATTTCTTTAGTCATGATGAATATTTCCTTCATCATGATTCTGATTTCATTCATCGTGATTCTCATTTCCTTCATCATAATGCATATTTCCTACATCATGATGCATGTTTCCATCATCACGATGCTCTCCTTTATAATTATGCTCATTTTCCTTTATAGTGATGCATATTTTCTTTATCATGATGCTCATTTCCTTCATTACGATTCTTATTTCCTTAATCATGATGCTCTTTCCTACATCATGATGCATATTTCAGTCATCACGATCTCATTTCCCTTATCATAATGCTCTTTCCATCGTTGTGATGCTCATTTCCTTCATCATGATGCATATTTCCTTCTTTATGAGGCTCATTCTCTTAATCTTGATGCATATTTCCTTTATCATAATGCTAATTTCGAACATCATGATGCACATCACGATGTATATTTCCTTCATCATATATTTATTTCCTACAATATGAAGCATATTTCCATCATCATGATGTTCGTTTCCATCAATATGATGATGATTTCCTTCATCATGACGATCATTTCCTTCTTCATGATCCTTATTTCCATATTCATGATGTTTATTTCCACCATCATGATACTCATTTCCTTCATCATGATGCTCATTTATTTCATCATGATGCACATATCCTTCATCATGGTGCTCATTTCCTTCATCTTGATGCATATTTCTTTGAAAATGATGCTCATTCCTACATCATATGCATATTCCCTTCGTAATGATACTTATTACTTTCGTAGTGGTACTCATTTCCTTCATCATGATACTCATTTCCTTCATTGTTATGCATACTTTCTTCATCATTATTATCTTTTCCTTCATCATGATGCTCATTTCCATCATCACGATACATAAATCTATCATCAAGATGCTCATTTCCTTCATCATGATGCATGTTTCCTACATCATGATGCCTATTTCCAACATCGTTATGCTCATTTCTTTCATTATGATGCATTTTTTCCATTCAACATGATAATCATTTCTATCATAATGATGCTTATTTCCTCTTCATGACGCATATTTCCTTCATCTTGATGCTCATTTCTTACATCATGATGTTCATTTAATTCATTATGGTGCTCATTTCACTGATCATGATGTATATTTCCTTCGTCATGGTACTCATTTCATTCATCATGATGCATACTTTCTTCATCATTATTCTCTTTTCCTTCATCAAGATGCTCATGTCCATCATCATGATATACTATCATCATGAGTTCATTTCCTTCATCATTATGCGTCTTTCCTTCATCATGATTCCTATTGCCTACATCATTATGTTTATTTCATTCATTATGAAGCATATTTCCTGCAACATGATAATCATTTCCATCTTAATGATGCTTATTTCCTTCATCGTGATGCTCATTTCCTACATCATGATGTTCAGTTAATTCTTCATGACGCTCATTTCCTACATCGTGAGACCTATTTCTTTAATCACGATGCTCATTTCATTCATCTTATTAATCATTTTCTTAATCATGATGCTCAATTCTTTTATCATTATGCATATTTCCTTCATCATGATGCTCAGTACCGTCATCAGGATTCTTATTTACTTCATCATGATGCGTATTTCCTTCATCATGATGCTCATTTCCTACATCATGATGTATATTTCCTACATCTTTATGGTCATTTCTTTCATCATGATGCATATATCCTACATCATGATGCTCATATCCTACATCATGAGGCCTATTCCTTCATAATTATGATCATTTCCTACATCATTGTGGTCATATCCTTCATCGTGCCGTTCATTTCCTTCTTCATGATGCTTATTTCTATATGCATGATTTTTTATTTCCACCATCATGATGCTCATTTCCTTCATCATGAAGCTCTATTTATTTCATCATGATGCATATATCCTTCATCATGATGCTCAATTCCTTCATCATGATGCATATTTCTTTCAAAATGATGCTCTTTCCTACATCATTATGCATATTTCCTTCATAATGATGCTCATAACTTCCCCATGGTACTCATTTCCTTCATCATGATACTTATTTCCTTCATTATTATGCATACTTTCTTCATCATTATTCTCTTTTCCTTCATCATGATTCTCATTTTAATCATCACGATAAATAAATCGATCATCAAGATGCTCATTTCCTTCATCATGATGCATGTTTCCTACATCATGATGCTTATTTCCTACATCGTTATGCTCATTTCTTTCATTATGATGCATTTTTTTCCTTTCAAAATGACAATCATTTCCATCCTAATGATGATTATTTCATTCATCATGACGCATATTTCCTTTATCTTGATGTTCATTTCCTACATCATGATGTTCATTTAATTCATTATGGTGCTCATTTCATTGATCATGATGTATATTTCCTTCATCATGATGCTCATTTCCTTCGTCATGGTACTCATTTCATTCTTCATGATGCATACTTTCTTCATCATTATACTCTTTTCCTTCATCATAATGCTCATAACCATCATCATGATATACTATCATCATGATGTTCATTTCCTTCATCATGATGCATGTTTCCTTCATCATGATGCCTATTTCCTACTTCATTATATTTATTTCCTTCACTATGAAGCATATTTCTAGCAACATGATAAACATTTCCATCATAATGATGCTTATTTCCTACATCATGATGTTCATTTAATTCATTATGATGCTCATTTCATTGATCATGATGTATATTTCCATCATCATGATGCTTATTTGCATATTTCTTTAATCACGATGCTCACTTCATTCATCTTATTAATCGTTTTCTTAATCATGATAATTCCTTTATCATGATGCATACTTCCTTCATAATGATGCTCATTACCATCGTCAGGATTCTTATTTCCATCATCATGATGCGTATTTCCTTCATCATGATGCTCATTTCCTACACCATGAAGCTAATTTCCTTCATCATGATGCATATTTCATACATCTTTATGATCATTTCTTTCATCATGATTCATATTTCCTTCATCACGATGCTTATTTCCTATATCATGAAGCCTATCCCTTCATCATTATGATCATTTCCTACATCATTGTGGTCATATCCTTCATCGTGACGATCATTTCCTTCTTCTTGATGCTTATTTCCATATTCATGATGTTTATTTCCACCATCATGATGCTCATTTCCATTATCATGATGCTCATTTCTTTAGTCATGATGAATATTTCCTTCATCATGATTCTGATTTCATTCATCGTGATTCTCATTTCCTTCATCATAATGCATATTTCCTACATCATGATGCATGTTTCCATCATCACGATGCTCTCCTTTATAATTATGCTCATTTTCCTTTATAGTGATGCATATTTTCTTTATCATGATGCTCATTTCCTTCATTACGATTCTTATTTCCTTAATCATGATGCTCTTTCCTACATCATGATGCATATTTCAGTCATCACGATCTCATTTCCCTTATCATAATGCTCTTTCCATCGTTGTGATGCTCATTTCCTTCATCATGATGCATATTTCCTTCTTTATGAGGCTCATTCTCTTAATCTTGATGCATATTTCCTTTATCATAATGCTAATTTCGAACATCATGATGCACATCACGATGTATATTTCCTTCATCATATATTTATTTCCTACAATATGAAGCATATTTCCATCATCATGATGTTCGTTTCCATCAATATGATGATGATTTCCTTCATCATGACGATCATTTCCTTCTTCATGATCCTTATTTCCATATTCATGATGTTTATTTCCACCATCATGATACTCATTTCCTTCATCATGATGCTCATTTATTTCATCATGATGCACATATCCTTCATCATGGTGCTCATTTCCTTCATCTTGATGCATATTTCTTTGAAAATGATGCTCATTCCTACATCATATGCATATTCCCTTCGTAATGATACTTATTACTTTCGTAGTGGTACTCATTTCCTTCATCATGATACTCATTTCCTTCATTGTTATGCAAACTTTCTTCATCAATATTATTTTTTCCGTCATCATGATGCTCATTTCCATCATCACGATACATAAATCTATCATCAAGATGCTCATTTCCTTCATCATGATGCATGTTACCTACATCATGATGCCTATTTCCTACATCGTTATGCTTATTTCTTTCATTATGATGCATTTTTTCCATTCAACATGATAATCATTTCTATCATAATGATGCTTATTTCCTCTTCATGACACATATTTCCTTCATCTTGATGCTCATTTCCTACATCATGATGTTCATTTAATTCATTATGGTGCTCATTTCACTGATGGTGATGTATATTTCCTTCATCATGATGCTCATTTCCTTCGTCATGTTACTCATTTCATTCATCATGATGCATACTTTCTTCATCATTTTTCTCTTTTCCATCATCAAGATGCTCATGTCCATCATCATGATATACTATCATCATGATGTTCATTTCCTTCATCATTATGCGTCTTTCCTTCATCATGATGCCTATTGCCTACATCATTATGTTTATTTCATTCATTATGAAGCATATTTCCTGCAACATGATAATCATTTCCATCATAATGATGCTTATTTCCTTCATAATGATGCTCATTTCCTTCATAATGATGCTCATTTCCTACATCATGATGTTCAACTAATTCATCATGACGCTCATTTCCTTCGTCGTGAGACCTATTTCTTTAATCATGATGCTAATTTCATTCATCTTATTAATCATTTACTTAATCATGATACTCAATTCTTTTATCATGATGCATATTTCCTTCATCATGATGCTCATTACCATCATCAGGATTTTTATTTACTTCATCATGATGCGTATTTCCTTCATCATGATGCTCATAACCTACATCATGAGGCTTATTCCTTCATCATTATGATCATTTCTTACATCATTGTGATTATAACCTTCATCATGATGTTCATTTCCATCATCTTAATGATCGTTTCATATATCATGATGCTCACTTCTTTAGTCTTTATTAATATTTCCTTAATCATGATTCTGATTTCAATAATCCTGATGTTCATTTTCTTATAGTGATGCATATTTCCTTCATCATGATGCTCATTTCCGTTATCATGATGATCATTTCCTTTATCGTTATGTTATTTCCTTCATCATGATGATCATTTTAACAATCTTGATGATCGTTTCCTTCATCGTGATGCTCATTTCTTCATCATGATGCATATTTCCTATATCATGATTCTTATTTCCAGCATCATAATGCTCATTTCCTTCATCATTATGCATATTTTCTTAATAATGATGCATATTTCCATCATCTTGATAA
This sequence comes from Pogostemon cablin, assembly GCA_023678885.1. Classification (NCBI taxonomy): domain Eukaryota; kingdom Viridiplantae; phylum Streptophyta; class Magnoliopsida; order Lamiales; family Lamiaceae; genus Pogostemon; species Pogostemon cablin. Next base: position 21,598,219 of record CM042993.1, on the reverse strand, counting down.
TGGTTTCACTCATCGTGATTCTCATTTCCTTCATCATGATGCTTATTTCCATCATCACGATACATAAATATATCATCAAGATGCTCATTTCCTTCATCATGATACATGTTGCCTACATCATGATGCCTATTTCCTACATCGTTATGCTCATTTCTTTCATTATGATGCATTTTTCCCTTCAACATGATAATCATTTCCATCATAATGATGCTTATTTCCTCTTCATGATGCATACTTCCTTCATCTTGATGCTCATTTCCTACATCATGATGTTCATTTAATCCATTATGGTGCTCATTTCATTGATCGTGATGTATATTTCCTTCGTCATGATGCTTATTTCCTTCGTCATGGTACTCATTTCATTCATCATGATGCATACTTTCTTCATCATTATTCTCTTTTCCTTCATCAAGATGCTCATATCCATCATCATGATGTTCATTTCCTTCGTCATTATGCGTCTTTCCTTCATCATGATGCCTATTGCCTACATCATTATGTTTATTTCATTCATTATGAAGCATATTTCCTGCAACATGATAAACATTTCCATCATAATGATGCTTATTTCCTTCATCATGATGCTCATTTCCTACATCATGATGTTTAGTTAATTCATCATGACGCTCATTTCCTACATCGTGAGACCTATTTCTTTAATCACGATGCTCATTTCAATCGTCTTATTAATCATTTCCTTAATCATGATACTCAATTCTTTTATCATGATGCATATTTCCATCATCATGATGCTCATTGCCATCATCAGAATTCTTATTTACTTCATCATGATGCGTATTTCCTTCATCATGATGCTCATTTCCTACATCATGATGTATATTTCCTACATCTTTATGTCATTTCTTTCATCATAATGCATATTTTCTTCATCATGATGCTCATATCCTATATCATGAGGCCTATTCCTTCATCATTATGATCATTTCCTACATCATTGTGGTCATATCCCTCATCATGATGTTCATTTCCATCATCTTAATGATCGTTTCATATATCATGATGCTCACTTCTTTAGTCTTGATGAATATTTCCTTAATCATGATTCTGATTTCAATAATCCTGATGTTCATTTTCTTATAGTGATGCATATTTTCTTCATCATGATGCTCATTTCTGTTATCATGATGATCATTTCCTTTATCGTTATGGTCATTTCCTTCATCATGATGATCATTTCAACAATCTTGATGATCGTTTCCTTCATCGTGATGCTCATTTCTTCATCATGATGCATATTTCCTATATCATGATTCTTATTTCCAGCATCATGATGCTCATTTCCTTCATCATTATGCATATTTTCTTAATAATGATGCTTATTTCCGTCATCTTGATAATGGTTTCATTCATCGTGATTCTCATTTTCTTCATTATGATACATATTTCCTACATCATGATGCTTGTTTCCATCATCATGATGCTCTCCTTTATACTGATGCTCATTCTCCTTCATTATGATGCTTATTTCCTTAATCACGACGCTCTTTCCTACATCATGATGCATAGTTCCTTCATCATGATGTTCATTTCCTTCGTCATTATGCGTCTTTCCTTCATCATGATGACTATTGCCTACATCATTATGTTTATTTCATTCATTATGAAGCATATTTTCTGCAACATGATAATCATTTCCATCTTAATGATGCTTATTTCCTTCATCATGATGCTCATTTCCTACATCATGATGTTCAGTTAATTCTTCATGACGCTCATTTCCTACATCGTGAGACCTATTTCTTTAATCACGATGCTCATTTCATTCATCTTATTAATCATCTTCTTAATCATGATGCTCAATTCTTTTATCATTATGCATATTTCCTTCATCATGATGCTCAGTACCATCATCAGGATTCTTATTTACTTCATCATGATGCGTATTTCCTTCATCATGATGCTCATTTCCTACATCATGATGTATATTTCCTACATCTTTATGGTCATTTCTTTCATCATGATGCATATATCCTACATCATGATGCTCATATCCTACATCATGAGGCCTATTCCTTCATAATTATGATCATTTCCTACATCATTGTGGTCATATCCTTCATCGTGCCGTTCATTTCCTTCTTCATGATGCTTATTTCTATATGCATGATTTTTTATTTCCACCATCATGATGCTCATTTCCTTCATCATGAAGCTCTATTTATTTCATCATGATGCATATATCCTTCATCATGATGCTCAATTCCTTCATCATGATGCATATTTCTTTCAAAATGATGCTCTTTCCTACATCATTATGCATATTTCCTTCATAATGATGCTCATAACTTCCCCATGGTACTCATTTCCTTCATCATGATACTTATTTCCTTCATTATTATGCATACTTTCTTCATCATTATTCTCTTTTCCTTCATCATGATTCTCATTTTCATCATCACGATAAATAAATCGATCATCAAGATGCTCATTTCCTTCATCATGATGCATGTTTCCTACATCATGATGCTTATTTCCTACATCGTTATGCTCATTTCTTTCATTATGATGCATTTTTTTCCTTTCAAAATGACAATCATTTCCATCCTAATGATGATTATTTCATTCATCATGACGCATATTTCCTTTATCTTGATGTTCATTTCCTACATCATGATGTTCATTTAATTCATTATGGTGCTCATTTCATTGATCATGATGTATATTTCCTTCATCATGATGCTCATTTCCTTCGTCATGGTACTCATTTCATTCTTCATGATGCATACTTTCTTCATCATTATACTCTTTTCCTTCATCATAATGCTCATAACCATCATCATGATATACTATCATCATGATGTTCATTTCCTTCATCATGATGCATGTTTCCTTCATCATGATGCCTATTTCCTACTTCATTATGTTTATTTCCTTCACTATGAAGCATATTTCCAGCAACATGATAAACATTTCCATCATAATGATGCTTATTTCCTACATCATGATGTTCATTTAATTCATTATGATGCTCATTTCATTGATCATGATGTATATTTCCATCATCATGATGCTTATTTGCATATTTCTTTAATCACGATGCTCACTTCATTCATCTTATTAATCGTTTCCTTAATCATGATAATTCCTTTATCATGATGCATACTTCCTTCATAATGATGCTCATTACCATCGTCAGGATTCTTATTTCCATCATCATGATGCGTATTTCCTTCATCATGATGCTCATTTCCTACACCATGAAGCTAATTTCCTTCATCATGATGCATATTTCATACATCTTTATGATCATTTCTTTCATCATGATTCATATTTCCTTCATCACGATGCTTATTTCCTATATCATGAAGCCTATTCCTTCATCATTATGATCATTTCCTACATCATTGTGGTCATATCCTTCATCGTGACGATCATTTCCTTCTTCTTGATGCTTATTTCCATATTCATGATGTTTATTTCCACCATCATGATGCTCATTTCCATTATCATGATGCTCATTTCTTTAGTCATGATGAATATTTCCTTCATCATGATTCTGATTTCATTCATCGTGATTCTCATTTCCTTCATCATAATGCATATTTCCTACATCATGATGCATGTTTCCATCATCACGATGCTCTCCTTTATAATTATGCTCATTTTCCTTTATAGTGATGCATATTTTCTTTATCATGATGCTCATTTCCTTCATTACGATTCTTATTTCCTTAATCATGATGCTCTTTCCTACATCATGATGCATATTTCAGTCATCACGATCTCATTTCCCTTATCATAATGCTCTTTCCATCGTTGTGATGCTCATTTCCTTCATCATGATGCATATTTCCTTCTTTATGAGGCTCATTCTCTTAATCTTGATGCATATTTCCTTTATCATAATGCTAATTTCGAACATCATGATGCACATCACGATGTATATTTCCTTCATCATATATTTATTTCCTACAATATGAAGCATATTTCCATCATCATGATGTTCGTTTCCATCAATACGATGATGATTTCCTTCATCATGACGATCATTTCCTTCTTCATGATCCTTATTTCCATATTCATGATGTTTATTTCCACCATCATGATACTCATTTCCTTCATCATGATGCTCATTTATTTCATCATGATGCACATATCCTTCATCATGGTGCTCATTTCCTTCATCTTGATGCATATTTCTTTGAAAATGATGCTCATTCCTACATCATATGCATATTCCCTTCGTAATGATACTTATTACTTTCGTCGTGGTACTCATTTCCTTCATCATGATACTCATTTCCTTCATTGTTATGCAAACTTTCTTCATCAATATTATTTTTTCCGTCATCATGATGCTCATTTCCATCATCACGATACATAAATTATCATCAAGATGCTCATTTCCTTCATCATGATGCATGTTACCTACATCATGATGCCTATTTCCTACATCGTTATGCTTATTTCTTTCATTATGATGCATTTTTTCCATTCAACATGATAATCATTTCTATCAAAATGATGCTTATTTCCTCTTCATGACGCATATTTCCTTCATCTTGATGCTCATTTCCTACATCATGATGTTCATTTAATTCATTATGGTGCTCATTTCACTGATGGTGATGTATATTTCCTTCATCATGATGCTCATTTCCTTCGCCATGTTACTCATTTCTTTCATCATGATGCATACTTTCTTCATCATTATTCTCTTTTCCTTCATCAAGATGCTCATGTCCATCATCATGATATACTATCATCATGATGTTCATTTCCTTCGTCATTATGCGTCTTTCCTTCATCATGATGCCTATTGCCTACATCATTATGTTTATTTCATTCATTATGAAGCATATTTCCTGCAACATGATAAACATTTCCATCATAATGATGCTTATTTCCTTCATCATGATGCTCATTTCCTACATCATGATGTTTAGTTAATTCATCATGACGCTCATTTCCTACATCGTGAGACCTATTTCTTTAATCACGATGCTCATTTCAATCGTCTTATTAATCATTTCCTTAATCATGATACTCAATTCTTTTATCATGATGCATATTTCCTTCATCATGATGCTCATTGCCATCATCAGAATTCTTATTTACTTCATCATGATGCGTATTTCCTTCATCATGATGCTCATTTCCTACATCATGATGTATATTTCCTACATCTTTATGGTCATTTCTTTCATCATAATGCATATTTTCTTCATCATGATGCTCATATCCTATATCATGAGGCCTATTCCTTCATCATTATGATCATTTCCTACATCATTGTGGTCATATCCCTCATCATGATGTTCATTTCCATCATCTTAATGATCGTTTCATATATCATGATGCTCACTTCTTTAGTCTTGATGAATATTTCCTTAATCATGATTCTGATTTCAATAAACCTGATGTTCATTTTCTTATAGTGATGCATATTTTCTTCATCATGATGCTCATTTCTGTTATCATGATGATCATTTCCTTTATCGTTATGGTCATTTCCTTCATCATGATGATCATTTCAACAATCTTGATGATCGTTTCCTTCATCGTGATGCTCATTTCTTCATCATGATGCATATTTCCTATATCATGATTCTTATTTCCAGCATCATGATGCTCATTTCCTTCATCATTATGCATATTTTCTTAATAATGATGCTTATTTCCGTCATCTTGATAATGGTTTCATTCATCGTGATTCTCATTTTCTTCATTATGATACATATTTCCTACATCATGATGCTTGTTTCCATCGTCATGATGCTCTCCTTTATACTGATGCTCATTCTCCTTCATTATGATGCTTATTTCCTTAATCACGACGCTCTTTCCTACATCATGATGCATAGTTCCTTCATCATGATGTTCATTTCCTTCGTCATTATGCGTCTTTCCTTCATCATGATGCCTATTGCCTACATCATTATGTTTATTTCATTCATTATGAAGCATATTTTCTGCAACATGATAATCATTTCCATCTTAATGATGCTTATTTCCTTCATCGTGATGCTCATTTCCTACATCATGATGTTCAGTTAATTCTTCATGACGCTCATTTCCTACATCGTGAGACCTATTTCTTTAATCACGATGCTCATTTCATTCATCTTATTAATCATTTTCTTAATCATGATGCTCAATTCTTTTATCATTATGCATATTTCCTTCATCATGATGCTCAGTACCATCATCAGGATTCTTATTTACTTCATCATGATGCGTATTTCCTTCATCATGATGCTCATTTCCTACATCATGATGTATATTTCCTACATCTTTATGGTCATTTCTTTCATCATGATGCATATATCCTACATCATGATGCTCATATCCTACATCATGAGGCCTATTCCTTCATAATTATGATCATTTCCTACATCATTGTGGTCATATCCTTCATCGTGCCGTTCATTTCCTTCTTCATGATGCTTATTTCTATATGCATGATTTTTTATTTCCACCATCATGATGCTCATTTCCTTCATCATGAAGCTCTATTTATTTCATCATGATGCATATATCCTTCATCATGATGCTCAATTCCTTCATCATGATGCATATTTCTTTCAAAATGATGCTCTTTCCTACATCATTATGCATATTTCCTTCATAATGATGCTCATAACTTCCCCATGGTACTCATTTCCTTCATCATGATACTTATTTCCTTCATTATTATGCATACTTTCTTCATCATTATTCTCTTTTCCTTCATCATGATTCTCATTTTCATCATCACGATAAATAAATCGATCATCAAGATGCTCATTTCCTTCATCATGATGCATGTTTCCTACATCATGATGCTTATTTCCTACATCGTTATGCTCATTTCTTTCATGATGATGCATTTTTTTCCTTTCAAAATGACAATCATTTCCATCCTAATGATGATTATTTCATTCATCATGACGCATATTTCCTTTATCTTGATGTTCATTTCCTACATCATGATGTTCATTTAATTCATTATGGTGCTCATTTCATTGATCATGATGTATATTTCCTTCATCATGATGCTCATTTCCTTCGTCATGGTACTCATTTCATTCTTCATGATGCATACTTTCTTCATCATTATACTCTTTTCCTTCATCATAATGCTCATAACCATCATCATGATATACTATCATCATGATGTTCATTTCCTTCATCATGATGCATGTTTCCTTCATCATGATGCCTATTTCCTACTTCATTATGTTTATTTCCTTCACTATGAAGCATATTTCCAGCAACATGATAAACATTTCCATCATAATGATGCTTATTTCCTACATCATGATGTTCATTTAATTCATTATGATGCTCATTTCATTGATCATGATGTATATTTCCATCATCATGATGCTTATTTGCATATTTCTTTAATCACGATGCTCACTTCATTCATCTTATTAATCGTTTCCTTAATCATGATAATTCCTTTATCATGATGCATACTTCCTTCATAATGATGCTCATTACCATCGTCAGGATTCTTATTTCCATCATCATGATGCGTATTTCCTTCATCATGATGCTCATTTCCTACACCATGAAGCTAATTTCCTTCATCATGATGCATATTTCATACATCTTTATGATCATTTCTTTCATCATGATTCATATTTCCTTCATCACGATGCTTATTTCCTATATCATGAAGCCTATTCCTTCATCATTATGATCATTTCCTACATCATTGTGGTCATATCCTTCATCGTGACGATCATTTCCTTCTTCTTGATGCTTATTTCCATATTCATGATATTTATTTCCACCATCATGATGCTCATTTCCATTATCATGATGCTCACTTCTTTAGTCATGATGAATATTTCCTTCATCATGATTCTGATTTCATTCATCGTGATTCTCATTTCCTTCATCATAATGCATATTTCCTACATCATGATGCATGTTTCCATCATCACGATGCTCTCCTTTATAATTATGCTCATTTTCCTTTATAGTGATGCATATTTTCTTTATCATGATGCTCATTTCCTTCATTACGATTCTTATTTCCTTAATCATGATGCTCTTTCCTACATCATGATGCATATTTCAGTCATCACGATCTCATTTCCCTTATCATAATGCTCTTTCCATCGTTGTGATGCTCATTTCCTTCATCATGATGCATATTTCCTTCTTTATGAGGCTCATTCTCTTAATCTTGATGCATATTTCCTTTATCATAATGCTAATTTCGAACATCATGATGCACATCACGATGTATATTTCCTTCATATATTTATTTCCTACAATATGAAGCATATTTCCATCATCATGATGTTCGTTTCCATCAATATGATGATGATTTCCTTCATCATGACGATCATTTCCTTCTTCATGATCCTTATTTCCATATTCATGATGTTTATTTCCACCATCATGATACTCATTTCCTTCATCATGATGCTCATTTATTTCATCATGATGCACATATCCTTCATCATGGTGCTCATTTCCTTCATCTTGATGCATATTTCTTTGAAAATGATGCTCATTCCTACATCATATGCATATTCCCTTCGTAATGATACTTATTACTTTCGTCGTGGTACTCATTTCCTTCATCATGATACTCATTTCCTTCATTGTTATGCAAACTTTCTTCATCAATATTATTTTTTCCGTCATCATGATGCTCATTTCCATCATCACGATACATAAATTATCATCAAGATGCTCATTTCCTTCATCATGATGCATGTTACCTACATCATGATGCCTATTTCCTACATCGTTATGCTTATTTCTTTCATTATGATGCATTTTTTCCATTCAACATGATAATCATTTCTATCAAAATGATGCTTATTTCCTCTTCATGACGCATATTTCCTTCATCTTGATGCTCATTTCCTACATCATGATGTTCATTTAATTCATTATGGTGCTCATTTCACTGATGGTGATGTATATTTCCTTCATCATGATGCTCATTTCCTTCGTCATGTTACTCATTTCTTTCATCATGATGCATACTTTCTTCATCATTATTCTCTTTTCCTTCATCAAGATGCTCATGTCCATCATCATGATATACTATCATCATGATGTTCATTTCCTTCATCATTATGCGTCTTTCCTTCATCATGATGCCTATTGCCTACATCATTATGTTTATTTCATTCATTATGAAGCATATTTCCTGCAACATGATAAACATTTCCATCATAATGATGCTTATTTCCTTCATCATGATGCTCATTTCCTACATCATGATGTTTAGTTAATTCATCATGACGCTCATTTCCTACATCGTGAGACCTATTTCTTTAATCACGATGCTCATTTCAATCGTCTTATTAATCATTTCCTTAATCATGATACTCAATTCTTTTATCATGATGCATATTTCCTTCATCATGATGCTCATTGCCATCATCAGAATTCTTATTTACTTCATCATGATGCGTATTTCCTTCATCATGATGCTCATTTCCTACATCATGATGTATATTTCCTACATCTTTATGGTCATTTCTTTCATCATAATGCATATTTTCTTCATCATGATGCTCATATCCTATATCATGAGGCCTATTCCTTCATCATTATGATCATTTCCTACATCATTGTGGTCATATCCCTCATCATGATGTTCATTTCCATCATCTTAATGATCGTTTCATATATCATGATGCTCACTTCTTTAGTCTTGATGAATATTTCCTTAATCATGATTCTGATTTCAATAATCCTGATTTTCATTTTCTTATAGTGATGCATATTTTCTTCATCATGATGCTCATTTCTGTTATCATGATGATCATTTCCTTTATCGTTATGGTCATTTCCTTCATCATGATGATCATTTCAACAATCTTGATGATCGTTTCCTTCATCGTGATGCTCATTTCTTCATCATGATGCATATTTCCTATATCATGATTCTTATTTCCAGCATCATGATGCTCATTTCCTTCATCATTATGCATATTTTCTTAATAATGATGCTTATTTCCGTCATCTTGATAATGGTTTCATTCATCGTGATTCTCATTTTCTTCATTATGATACATATTTCCTACATCATGATGCTTGTTTCCATCATCATGATGCTCTCCTTTATACTGATGCTCATTCTCCTTCATTATGATGCTTATTTCCTTAATCACGACGCTCTTTCCTACATCATGATGCATAGTTCCTTCATCATGATGATCATTTCCTACATCATAATGCGTTTTTTCTTCATCATGTTGCTCATTTCCATCGTCTTGATAATCATTTTCTACATCGTGATACTCATTTCCTTCATCAAGATGCTTAGCTCCATCATCATGACGCTCTCCTTTATCATGATGTTCATTTCATCCATAATGATGCATATTTCCTTCATAATGATGCTTATTCCTTCATTATGATACATATTTCCTTCATTGTGACGCTCTTCCTACATTATGATGCATATTTCCTTCGTCTCGATGCTTAATGACTTCATCATAATGCTCATTTCCTTCATCATGATGCTTATTTCTTACGTCAGATGCTCATTTCCTACGTCATGATGCTAATTTCCTTCATCTTGATGCATATTTACTTCATCATGTAGATCATTTCCTACATCATTATGGTCATTTCCTTCATCATGATGCTCATTTCCTTCATCATGATGCATATTTCCTTCATAATGATGTTCATTTCCATCAACTTAATAACCATGTTCTTTATCATGATGCTTATTTCCATCATCTTAATGATAGTTTCCTTCATCATGACGTTCATTGCATTAATCATGATGCATATTTTCTTCATCAATATGCACATTTCCTAAATCATGATGCATATTTCCGTCATCACGATGCTCATTTTCGTCATCTTAATGAACATTTCCTTCATCATGATGTCTATTTCCTTCATCACGATGCTCGTTTCCCTTATCATGACGCGTATTTCCTTCATCATGATGCTCTTTCCATCGTCGTGATGCATATTTCCTTCATCATGATGCATATTTCCTTCTTCTTGAGGCTCATTTCCTTCATCATGATGCTCATTTATTTCATCATTAAGCATATATCCTTCATCATGATGCTAATTTCCTTCATCATGATGAATATTCCTTTCAAAATGATGCTCTTTCCTACGTCATGATGCATATTTCCTTCATCATGATGCATATTTCCTACACCTTTATGATCATTTCTTTCATCATGATTCATATTTCCTTCATCACGATGCTTATTTCCTACATCATAAAGCATATTCCTTTATCATTATGATCATTTCCTACATCATTGTGGTCATATCCTTCATCATGATGTTTATTTCTATCATCTTAATGATCGTTTCCTTTATCATGATGCTCACTTCTTTAGTCTTGATGAATATTTCCTTCATTATGATTCTGATTTCATTCATCGTGATTCTCATTTCTTTCATCATGATGCATATTTCCTACATCATGATGCCTATTTCCACCATCACGATGCTATACTTTATAATGATGCTCACTTTCCTTTTTAGTAATGCATATTTTCTTTATCATGATGCTCATTTCCTTCATTATGATGCATATTTCCTTAATCATGACGCTATTTCCTTCATCTCTTCATCGTGATACTCATTTACTTCATTATGATGCATATTTTCTTAATCATTTTCATCAAGGTGCTTAGTTCCATCATCATGATGCTCATTTCATTCATCATGATGCATATTTCCTTCATAATGACAATCTTCCTACATCATGATGTATATTTCCTTCGTCTCGATGCATAATGACTTCATCATAATGCTCATTTCTTCATCATGATGCTCATATCCATCATCATGATGCGAATTTTCTGCATCATGATGCTTATTTCTTAAGTCATGATGCTCATTTCCTACGTCATGAAGCTAATTACCTTCATCTTGATGCATATTTACTTCATCATGTTGATCATTTCCAACATCATTATGGTCATTTCCTTCATCATGATGCTCATTTCCTTCATCATCATGCATATTTCCTTCATAATGATGTTCATTTCCATCATCTTAATAATCATTTTCTTCATCATGATGCCCATTTTCATCATCTTAATGATAGTTTCCTTCATCATGACGTTCATTTAATTAATCATGATGCATATTTCCTTCATCATTATGCACATTTCCTAAATCATGATGCATATTTCCGTCATCACGATGCTCATTTTCGTCATCTTAATGAACATTCCCTTCATCATGATGCATATTTCCTTCATCACGATGCTCATTTCCCTTATCATGATGTGTATTTCCATCATCATGATGCTTTTTCCATCGTCGGGATGCGTATTTCCTTCTTTTTGAGGCTCATTTCCTTCATCATGATGCTCATTTCCTACACCATGAAGCTAATTTCCTTCATCATGATGCATATTTCATACATCTTTATGATCATTTCTTTCATCATGATTCATATTTCCTTCATCACGATGCTTATTTCCTACATCATGAAGCCTATTCCTTCATCATTATGATCATTTCCTACATCATTGTGGTCATATCCTTCATCGTGACGATCATTTCCTTCTTCTTGATGCTTATTTCCATATTCATGATGTTTATTTCCACCATCATGATGCTCATTTCCATTATCATGATGCTCACTTCTTTAGTCATGATGAATATTTCCTTCATCATGATTCTGATTTCATTCATCGTGATTCTCATTTCCTTCATCATAATGCATATTTCCTACATCTTGATGCATGTTTCCATCATCACGATGCTCTCCTTTATAATTATGCTCATTTTCCTTTTATAGTGATGCATATTTTCTTTATCATGATGCTCATTTCCTTCATTATGATTCTTATTTCCTTAATCATGATGCTCTTTCCTACATCATGATGCATATTTCAGTCATCACGATCTCATTTCCCTTATCATGATGCTCTTTCCATCGTTGTGATGCTCATTTCCTTCATCATGATGCATATTTCCTTCTTTATGAGGCTCATTCTCTTAATCTTGATGCATATTTCCTTTATCATAATGCAAATTTCGAACATCATGATGCACATCACGATGCATATTTCCTTCATCATATATTTATTTCCTACAACATGAAGCATATTTCCATCATCATGATGTTCGTTTCCATCAATATGATGATGATTTCCTTCATCATGACGATCATTTCCTTCTTCATGATCCTTATTTCCATATTCATGATGTTTATTTCCACCATCATGATGCATGTTACCTACATCATGATGCCTATTTCCTACATCGTTATGCTCATTTCTTTCATTATGATGCATTTTTTCCATTCAGCATGATAATCATTTCTATCATAATGATGCTTATTTCCTCTTCATGACGCATATTTCCTTCATCTTGATGCTCATTTCCTACATCATGATGTTTATTTAATTCATTATGGTGCTCATTTCACTAATGGTGATGTATATTTCCTTCATCATGATGCTCATTTCCTTTGTCATGGTACTCATTTCATTCATCATGATGCATACTTTCTTCATCATTATTCTCTTTTCCTTCATCAAGATGCTCATGTCCATCATCATGATATACTATCATCATGATGTTCATTTCCTTCATCATTATGCGTCTTTCCTTCATCATGATGCCTATTGCCTACATCATTATGTTTATTTCATTCATTATGAAGCATATTTCCTGCAACATGACAATAATTTCCATCATAATGATGCTCATTTCCTACATCATGATGTTCAGCTAATTCATCATGACGCTCATTTCCTACGTCGTGAGACCTATTTCTTTAATCATGATGCTAATTTCATTCATCTTATTAATCATTTACTTAATCATGATACTCAATTCTTTTATCATGATGCATATTTCCTTCATCATGATGCTCATTACCATCATTAGGATTCTTATTTACTTCATCATGATGCGTATTTCCTTCATCATGATGCTCATAACCTACATCATGAGCCTTATTCCTTCATCATTATGATCATTTCTTATATCATTGTGATCATAACCTTCATCATGATGTTCATTTCCATCATCTTAATGATCGTTTCATATATCATGATGCTCACTTCTTCAGTCTTGATTAATATTTCCTTAATCATGATTCTGATTTCAATAATCCTGATGTTCATTTTCTTATAGTGATGCATATTTTCTTCATCATGATGCTCATTTCCGTTATCATGATGATCATTTCCTTTATCGTTATGGTCATTTCCTTCATCATGATGATCATTTCAACAATCTTGATGATCGTTTCCTTCATCGTGATGCTCATTTCTTCATCATGATGCATATTTCCTATATCATGATTCTTATTTCCAGCATCATGATGCTCATTTCCTTCATCATTATGCATATTTTCTTAATAATGATGCTTATTTCCGTCATCTTGATAATGGTTTCATTCATCGTGATTCTCATTTTCTTCATTATGATACATATTTCCTACATCATGATGCTTGTTTCCATCATCATGATGCTCTCCTTTATACTGATGCTCATTCTCCTTCATTATGATGCTTATTTCCTTAATCACGACGCTCTTTCCTACATCATGATGCATAGTTCCTTCATCATGATGATCATTTCCGTCATCATAATGCATTTTTTCTTCATCATGTTGCTCATTTCCATCGTCTTGATAACCATTTTCTACATCGTGATACTCATTTCCTTCATCAAGATGCTTAGCTCCATCATCATGACGCTCTCCTTTATCATGATGTTCATTTCATCCATAATGATGCATATTTCCTTCATAATGATGCTTATTCCTTCATTATGATACATATTTCCTTCATTGTGACGCTCTTCCTACATTATGATGCATATTTCCTTCGTCTCGATGCTTAATGACTTCATCATAATGCTCATTTCCTTCATCATGATGCTTATTTCTTACGTCAGATGCTCATTTCCTACGTCATGATGCTAATTTCCTTCATCTTGATGCATATTTACTTCATCATGTAGATCATTTCCTACATCATTATGGTCATTTCCTTCATCATGATGCTCATTTCCTTCATCATGATGCATATTTCCTTCATAATGATGTTCATTTCCATCAACTTAATAACCATGTTCTTTATCATGATGCTTATTTCCATCATCTTAATGATAGTTTCCTTCATCATGACGTTCATTGCATTAATCATGATGCATATTTCCTTCATCAATATGCACATTTCCTAAATCATGATGCATATTTCCGTCATCACGATGCTCATTTTCGTCATCTTAATGAACATTTCCTTCATCATGATGTCTATTTCCTTCATCACGATGCTCGTTTCCCTTATCATGACGCGTATTTCCTTCATCATGATGCTCTTTCCATCGTCGTGATGCATATTTCCTTCATCATGATGCATATTTCCTTCTTCTTGAGGCTCATTTCCTTCATCATGATGCTCATTTATTTCATCATTAAGCATATATCCTTCATCATGATGCTAATTTCCTTCATCATGATGAATATTCCTTTCAAAATGATGCTCTTTCCTACGTCATGATGCATATTTCCTTCATCATGATGCATATTTCCTACACCTTTATGATCATTTCTTTCATCATGATTCATATTTCCTTCATCACGATGCTTATTTCCTACATCATAAAGCATATTCCTTTATCATTATGATCATTTCCTACATCATTGTGGTCATATCCTTCATCATGATGTTTATTTCTATCATCTTAATGATCGTTTCCTTTATCATGATGCTCACTTCTTTAGTCTTGATGAATACTTCCTTCATTATGATTCTGATTTCATTCATCGTGATTCTCATTTCTTTCATCATGATGCATATTTCCTACATCACGATGCCTATTTCCACCATCACGATGCTATACTTTATAATGATGCTCACTTTCCTTTTTAGTAATGCATATTTTCTTTATCATGATGCTCATTTCCTTCATTATGATGCATATTTCCTTAATCATGACGCTATTTCCTTCATCTCTTCATCGTGATACTCATTTACTTCATTATGATGCATATTTTCTTAATCATTTTCATCAAGGTGCTTAGTTCCATCATCATGATGCTCATTTCATTCATCATGATGCATATTTCCTTCATAATGACAATCTTCCTACATCATGATGTATATTTCCTTCGTCTCGATGCATAATGACTTCATCATAATGCTCATTTCTTCATCATGATGCTCATATCCATCATCATGATGCGAATTTTCTGCATCATGATGCTTATTTCTTAAGTCATGATGCTCATTTCCTACGTCATGAAGCTAATTACCTTCATCTTGATGCATATTTACTTCATCATGTTGATCATTTCCAACATCATTATGGTCATTTCCTTCATCATGATGCTCATTTCCTTCATCATCATGCATATTTCCTTCATAATGATGTTCATTTCCATCATCTTAATAATCATTTTCTTCATCATGATGCCCATTTTCATCATCTTAATGATAGTTTCCTTCATCATGACGTTCATTTAATTAATCATGATGCATATTTCCTTCATCATTATGCACATTTCCTAAATCATGATGCATATTTCCGTCATCACGATGCTCATTTTCGTCATCTTAATGAACATTCCCTTCATCATGATGCATATTTCCTTCATCACGATGCTCATTTCCCTTATCATGATGTGTATTTCCATCATCATGATGCTTTTTCCATCGTCGGGATGCGTATTTCCTTCTTTTTGAGGCTCATTTCCTTCATCATGATGCTCATTTCCTACACCATGAAGCTAATTTCCTTCATCATGATGCATATTTCATACATCTTTATGATCATTTCTTTCATCATGATTCATATTTCCTTCATCACGATGCTTATTTCCTACATCATGAAGCCTATTCCTTCATCATTATGATCATTTCCTACATCATTGTGGTCATATCCTTCATCGTGACGATCATTTCCTTCTTCTTGATGCTTATTTCCATATTCATGATGTTTATTTCCACCATCATGATGCTCATTTCCATTATCATGATGCTCACTTCTTTAGTCATGATGAATATTTCCTTCATCATGATTCTGATTTCATTCATCGTGATTCTCATTTCCTTCATCATAATGCATATTTCCTACATCTTGATGCATGTTTCCATCATCACGATGCTCTCCTTTATAATTATGCTCATTTTCCTTTTATAGTGATGCATATTTTCTTTATCATGATGCTCATTTCCTTCATTATGATTCTTATTTCCTTAATCATGATGCTCTTTCCTACATCATGATGCATATTTCAGTCATCACGATCTCATTTCCCTTATCATGATGCTCTTTCCATCGTTGTGATGCTCATTTCCTTCATCATGATGCATATTTCCTTCTTTATGAGGCTCATTCTCTTAATCTTGATGCATATTTCCTTTATCATAATGCAAATTTCGAACATCATGATGCACATCACGATGCATATTTCCTTCATCATATATTTATTTCCTACAACATGAAGCATATTTCCATCATCATGATGTTCGTTTCCATCAATATGATGATGATTTCCTTCATCATGACGATCATTTCCTTCTTCATGATCCTTATTTCCATATTCATGATGTTTATTTCCACCATCATGATGCATGTTACCTACATCATGATGCCTATTTCCTACATCGTTATGCTCATTTCTTTCATTATGATGCATTTTTTCCATTCAGCATGATAATCATTTCTATCATAATGATGCTTATTTCCTCTTCATGACGCATATTTCCTTCATCTTGATGCTCATTTCCTACATCATGATGTTTATTTAATTCATTATGGTGCTCATTTCACTAATGGTGATGTATATTTCCTTCATCATGATGCTCATTTCCTTTGTCATGGTACTCATTTCATTCATCATGATGCATACTTTCTTCATCATTATTCTCTTTTCCTTCATCAAGATGCTCATGTCCATCATCATGATATACTATCATCATGATGTTCATTTCCTTCATCATTATGCGTCTTTCCTTCATCATGATGCCTATTGCCTACATCATTATGTTTATTTCATTCATTATGAAGCATATTTCCTGCAACATGATAATCATTTCCATCATAATGATGCTTATTTCCTTCATCATGATGCTCATTTCCTACATCATGATGTTCAGCTAATTCATCATGACGCTCATTTCCTACGTCGTGAGACCTATTTCTTTAATCATGATGCTAATTTCATTCATCTTATTAATCATTTACTTAATCATGATACTCAATTCTTTTATCATGATGCATATTTCCTTCATCATGATGCTCATTACCATCATTAGGATTCTTATTTACTTCATCATGATGCGTATTTCCTTCATCATGATGCTCATAACCTACATCATGAGCCTTATTCCTTCATCATTATGATCATTGCTTACATCATTGTGATCATAACCTTCATCATGATGTTCATTTCCATCATCTTAATGATCGTTTCATATATCATGATGCTCACTTCTTCAGTCTTGATTAATATTTCCTTAATCATGATTCTGATTTCAATAATCCTGATGTTCATTTTCTTATAGTGATGCATATTTTCTTCATCATGATGCTCATTTCCGTTATCATGATGATCATTTCCTTTATCGTTATGGTCATTTCCTTCATCATGATGATCATTTCAACAATCTTGATGATCGTTTCCTTCATCGTGATGCTCATTTCTTCATCATGATGCATATTTCCTATATCATGATTCTTATTTCCAGCATCATGATGCTCATTTCCTTCATCATTATGCATATTTTCTTAATAATGATGCTTATTTCCGTCATCTTGATAATGGTTTCATTCATCGTGATTCTCATTTTCTTCATTATGATACATATTTCCTACATCATGATGCTTGTTTCCATCATCATGATGCTCTCCTTTATACTGATGCTCATTCTCCTTCATTATGATGCTTATTTCCTTAATCACGACGCTCTTTCCTACATCATGATGCATAGTTCCTTCATCATGATGATCATTTCCTACATCATAATGCATTTTTTCTTCATCATGTTGCTCATTTCCATCGTCTTGATAACCATTTTCTACATCGTGATACTCATTTCCTTCATCAAGATGCTTAGCTCCATCATCATGACGCTCTCCTTTATCATGATGTTCATTTCATCCATAATGATGCATATTTCCTTCATAATGATGCTTATTCCTTCATTATGATACATATTTCCTTCATTGTGACGCTCTTCCTACATTATGATGCATATTTCCTTCGTCTCGATGCTTAATGACTTCATCATAATGCTCATTTCCTTCATCATGATGCTTATTTCTTACGTCAGATGCTCATTTCCTACGTCATGATGCTAATTTCCTTCATCTTGATGCATATTTACTTCATCATATAGATCATTTCCTACATCATTATGGTCATTTCCTTCATCATGATGCTCATTTCCTTCATCATGATGCATATTTCCTTCATAATGATGTTCATTTCCATCAACTTAATAACCATGTTCTTTATCATGATGCTTATTTCCATCATCTTAATGATAGTTTCCTTCATCATGACGTTCATTGCATTAATCATGATGCATATTTCCTTCATCAATATGCACATTTCCTAAATCATGATGCATATTTCCGTCATCACGATGCTCATTTTCGTCATCTTAATGAACATTTCCTTCATCATGATGTCTATTTCCTTCATCACGATGCTCGTTTCCCTTATCATGACGCGTATTTCCTTCATCATGATGCTCTTTCCATCGTCGTGATGCATATTTCCTTCATCATGATGCATATTTCCTTCTTCTTGAGGCTCATTTCCTTCATCATGATGCTCATTTATTTCATCATTAAGCATATATCCTTCATCATGATGCTAATTTCCTTCATCATGATGAATATTCCTTTCAAAATGATGCTCTTTCCTACGTCATGATGCATATTTCCTTTATCATGATGCATATTTCCTACACCTTTATGATAATTTCTTTCATCATGATTCATATTTCCTTCATCACGATGCTTATTTCCTACATCATAAAGCATATTCCTTTATCATTATGATCATTTCCTACATCATTGTGGTCATATCCTTCATCATGATGTTTATTTCTATCATCTTAATGATCGTTTCCTTTATCATGATGCTCACTTCTTTAGTCTTGATGAATATTTCCTTCATTATGATTCTGATTTCATTCATCGTGATTCTCATTTCTTTCATCATGATGCATATTTCCTACATCATGATGCCTATTTCCACCATCACGATGCTATACTTTATAATGATGCTCACTTTCCTTTTTAGTAATGCATATTTTCTTTATCATGATGCTCATTTCCTTCATTATGATGCATATTTCCTTAATCATGACGCTATTTCCTTCATCTCTTCATCGTGATACTCATTTACTTCATTATGATGCATATTTTCTTAATCATTTTCATCAAGGTGCTTAGTTCCATCATCATGATGCTCATTTCATTCATCATGATGCATATTTCCTTCATAATGACAATCTTCCTACATCATGATGTATATTTCCTTCGTCTCGATGCATAATGACTTCATCATAATGCTCATTTCTTCATCATGATGCTCATATCCATCATCATGATGCGAATTTTCTGCATCATGATGCTTATTTCTTAAGTCATGATGCTCATTTCCTACGTCATGAAGCTAATTACCTTCATCTTGATGCATATTTACTTCATCATGTTGATCATTTCCAACATCATTATGGTCATTTCCTTCATCATGATGCTCATTTCCTTCATCATCATGCATATTTCCTTCATAATGATGTTCATTTCCATCATCTTAATAATCATTTTCTTCATCATGATGCCCATTTTCATCATCTTAATGATAGTTTCCTTCATCATGACGTTCATTTAATTAATCATGATGCATATTTCCTTCATCATTATGCACATTTCCTAAATCATGATGCATATTTCCGTCATCACGATGCTCATTTTCGTCATCTTAATGAACATTCCCTTCATCATGATGCATATTTCCTTCATCACGATGCTCATTTCCCTTATCATGATGTGTATTTCCATCATCATGATGCTTTTTCCATCGTCGGGATGCGTATTTCCTTCTTTTTGAGGCTCATTTCCTTCATCATGATGCTCATTTCCTACACCATGAAGCTAATTTTCTTCATCATGATGCATATTTCATACATCTTTATGATCATTTCTTTCATCATGATTCATATTTCCTTCATCACGATGCTTATTTCCTACATCATGAAGCCTATTCCTTCATCATTATGATCATTTCCTACATCATTGTGGTCATATCCTTCATCGTGACGATCATTTCCTTCTTCTTGATGCTTATTTCCATATTCATGATGTTTATTTCCACCATCATGATGCTCATTTCCATTATCATGATGCTCACTTCTTTAGTCATGATGAATATTTCCTTCATCATGATTCTGATTTCATTCATCGTGATTCTCATTTCCTTCATCATAATGCATATTTCCTACATCTTGATGCATGTTTCCATCATCACGATGCTCTCCTTTATAATTATGCTCATTTTCCTTTTATAGTGATGCATATTTTCTTTATCATGATGCTAATTTCCTTCATTATGATTCTTATTTCCTTAATCATGATGCTCTTTCCTACATCATGATGCATATTTCAGTCATCACGATCTCATTTCCCTTATCATGATGCTCTTTCCATCGTTGTGATGCTCATTTCCTTCATCATGATGCATATTTCCTCCTTTATGAGGCTCATTCTCTTAATCTTGATGCATATTTCCTTTATCATAATGCTAATTTCGAACATCATGATGCACATCACGATGCATATTTCCTTCATCATATATTTATTTCCTACAACATGAAGCATATTTCCATCATCATGATGTTCGTTTCCATCAATATGATGATGATTTCCTTCATCATGACGATCATTTCCTTTTTCATGATCCTTATTTCCATATTCATGATGTTTATTTCCACCATCATGATGCATGTTACCTACATCATGATGCCTATTTCCTACATCGTTATGCTCATTTCTTTCATTATGATGCATTTTTTCCATTCAGCATGATAATCATTTCTATCATAATGATGCTTATTTCCTCTTCATGATGCATATTTCCTTCATCTTGATGCTCATTTCCTACATCATGATGTTTATTTAATTCATTATGGTGCTCATTTCACTGATGGTGATGTATATTTCCTTCATCATGATGCTCATTTCCTTTGTCATGGTACTCATTTCATTCATCATGATGCATACTTTCTTCATCATTATTCTCTTTTCCTTCATCAAGATGCTCATGTCCATCATCATGATATACTATCATCATGATGTTCATTTCCTTCATCATTATGCGTCTTTCCTTCATCATGATGCCTATTGCCTACATCATTATGTTTATTTCATTCATTATGAAGCATATTTCCTGCAACATGATAATCATTTCCATCATAATGATGCTTATTTCCTTCATCATGATGCTCATTTCCTACATCATGATGTTCAGCTAATTCATCATGACGCCCATTTCCTACGTCGTGAGACCTATTTCTTTAATCATGATGCTAATTTCATTCATCTTATTAATCATTTACTTAATCATGATACTCAATTCTTTTATCATGATGCATATTTCCTTCATCATGATGCTCATTACCATCATTAGGATTCTTATTTACTTCATCATGATGCGTATTTCCTTCATCATGATGCTCATAACCTACATCATGAGCCTTATTCCTTCATCATTATGATCATTTCTTACATCATTGTGATCATAACCTTCATCATGATGTTCATTTCCATCATCTTAATGATCGTTTCATATATCATGATGCTCACTTCTTTAGTCTTGATTAATATTTCCTTAATCATGATTCTGATTTCAATAATCCTGATGTTCATTTTCTTATAGTGATGCATATTTTCTTCATCATGATGCTCATTTCCGTTATCATGATGATCATTTCCTTTATCGTTATGGTCATTTCCTTCATCATGATGATCATTTCAACAATCTTGATGATCGTTTCCTTCATCGTGATGCTCATTTCTTCATCATGATGCATATTTCCTATATCATGATTCTTATTTCCAGCATCATGATGCTCATTTCCTTCATCATTATGCATATTTTCTTAATAATGATGCTTATTTCCGTCATCTTGATAATGGTTTCATTCATCGTGATTCTCATTTTCTTCATTATGATACATATTTCCTACATCATGATGCTTGTTTCCATCATCATGATGCTCTCCTTTATACTGATGCTCATTCTCCTTCATTATGATGCTTATTTCCTTAATCACGACGCTCTTTCCTACATCATGATGCATAGTTCCTTCATCATGATGATCATTTCCTACATCATAATGCGTTTTTTCTTCATCATGTTGCTCATTTCCATCGTCTTGGTAATCATTTTCTACATCGTGATATTCATTTCCTTCATCAAGATGCTTAGCTCCATCATCATGACGCTCTCCTTTATCATGATGTTCATTTCATCCATAATGATGCATATTTCCTTCATAATGATGCTTATTCCTTCATTATGATACATATTTCCTTCATTGTGACGCTCTTCCTACATTATGATGCATATTTCCTTCGTCTCGATGCTTAATGACTTCATCATAATGCTCATTTCCTTCATCATGATGCTTATTTCTTACGTCAGATGCTCATTTCCTACGTCATGATGCTAATTTCCTTCATCTTGATGCATATTTACTTCATCATGTAGATCATTTCCTACATCATTATGGTCATTTCCTTCATCATGATGCTCATTTCCTTCATCATGATGCATATTTCTTTCATAATGATGTTCATTTCCATCAACTTAATAACCATGTTCTTTATCATGATGCTTATTTCCATCAACTTAATGATAGTTTCCTTCATCATGACGTTCATTGCATTAATCATGATGCATATTTCCTTCATCAATATGCACATTTCCTAAATCATGATGCATATTTCCGTCATCACGATGCTCATTTTCGTCATCTTAATGAATATTTCCTTCATCATGATGTCTATTTCCTTCATCATGATGCTTGTTTCCCTTATCATGACGTGTATTTCCTTCATCATGATGCTCTTTCCATCGTCGTGATGCATATTTCCTTCATCATGATGCATATTTCCTTCTTCTTGAGGCTCATTTCCTTCATCATGATGCTCATTTAATTCATCATTAAGCATATATCCTTCATCATGATGCTAATTTCCTTCATCATGATGAATATTCCTTTCAAAATGATGCTCTTTCCTACGTCATGATGCATATTTCCTTCATCATGATGCATATTTCCTACATCTTTATGATCATTTCTTTCATCATGATTCATATTTCCTTCATCACGATGCTTATTTCCTACATCATGAAGCCTATTTCTTTATCATTATGATCATTTCCTACATCATTGTGGTCATATCCTTCATCATGATGTTTATTTCTATCATCTTAATGATCGTTTCCTTTATCATGATGCTCACTTCTTTAGTCTTGATGAATATTTCCTTCATCATGATTCTGATTTCATTCATCGTGATTCTCATTTCTTTCATCATGATGCATATTTCCTACATCATGATGGCTATTTCCACCATCACGATGCTATACTTTATAATGATGCTCACTTTCCTTTTTAGTAATGCATATTTTCTTTATCATGATGCTCATTTCCTTTATTATGATGCATATTTCCTTAATCATGACGCTATTTCCTACATTATGATGCATATTTCCTTCATCTCTTCATCGTGATACTCATTTACTTCATTATGATGCATATTTCCTTAATCATTTTCATCAAGGTGCTTAGTTCCATCATCATGATGCTCATTTCATTCATCATGATGCATATTTCCTTCATAGTGACAATCTTCCTACATCATGATGTATATTTCCTTCGTCTCGATGCATAATGACTTCATCATAATGCTCATTTCCTTCATCATGATGCTCATATCCATCATCATGATGCGAATTTTCTGCATCATGATGCTTATTTCTTAAGTCATGATGCTCATTTCCTACATCATGAAGCTAATTACCTTTATCTTGATGCATATTTACTTCATCATGTTGATCATTTCCAACATCATTATGGTCATTTCCTTCATCATGATGCTCATTTCCTTCATCATCATGCATATTTCCTTCATAATGATGTTCATTTCCATCATCTTAATAATCATTTTCTTCATCATGATGCCCATTTTCATCATCTTAATGATAGTTTCCTTCATCATGACGTTCATTTAATTAATCATGATGCATATTTCCTTCATCATTATGCACATTTCCTAAATCATGATGCATATTTCCGTCATCACGATGCTCATTTGCGTCATCTTAATGAACATTCCCTTCATCATGATGCATATTTCCTTCATCACGATGCTCATTTCCCTTATCATGATGTGTATTTCCATCATCATGATGCTTTTTCCATCGTCGGGGTGCGTATTTTCTTCTTTTTGAGGCTCATTTCCTTCATCATGATGCTCATTATCTACACCATGAAGCTAATTTCCTTCATCATGATGCATATTTCAACATCTTTATGATTATTTCTTTCATCATGATTCATATTTCCTTCATCACGATGCTTATTTCCTACATCATGAAGCCTATTCCTTCATCATTATTATCATTTCCTACATCATTGTGGTCATATCCTTCATCGTGACGATCATTTCCTTCTTCTTGATGCTTATTTCCATATTCATGATGTTTATTTCCACCATCATGATGCTCATTTCCATTATCATGATGCTCACTTCTTTAGTCATGATGAATATTTCCTTCATCATGATTCTGATTTCATTCATCGTGATTCTCATTTCCTTCATCATAATGCATATTTCCTACATCATGATGCATGTTTCCATCATCACGATGCTCTCCTTTATAATTATGCTCATTTTCCTTTTATAGTGATGCATATTTTCTTTATCATGATGCTCATTTCCTTCATTATGATTCTTATTTCCTTAATCATGATGCTCTTTCCTACATCATGATGCATATTTCAGTCATCACGATCTCATTTCCCTTATCATGATGCTCTTTCCATCGTTGTGATGCTCATTTCCTTCATCATGATGCATATTTCCTTCTTTATGAGGCTCATTCTCTTAATCTTGATGCATATTTCCTTTATCATAATGCAAATTTCGAACATCATGATGCACATCACGATGCATATTTCCTTCATCATATATTTATTTCCTACAACATGAAGCATATTTCCATCATCATGATGTTCGTTTCCATCAATATGATGATGATTTCCTTCATCATGACGATCATTTCCTTCTTCATGATCCTTATTTCCATATTCATGATGTTTATTTCCACCATCATGATGCATATTGCCTACATCATGATGCCTATTTCCTACATCGTTATGCTCATTTCTTTCATTATGATGCATTTTTCCATTCAACATGATAATCATTTCTATCATAATGATGCTTATTTCCTCTTCATGACGCATATTTCCTTCATCTTGATGCTCATTTCCTACATCATGATGTTCATTTAATTCATTATGGTGCTCATTTCACTGATGGTGATGTATATTTCCTTCATCATGATGCTCATTTCCTTTGTCATGGTACTCATTTCATTCATCATGATGCATACTTTCTTCATCATTATTCTCTTTTCCTTCATCAAGATGCTCATGTCAATCATCATGATATACTATCATCATGATGTTCATTTCCTTCATCATTATGCGTCTTTCCTTCATCATGATGCCTATTGCCTACATCATTATGTTTATTTCATTCATTATGAAGCATATTTCCTGCAACATGATAATCATTTCCATAATAATGATGCTTATTTCCTTCATCATGATGCTCATTTCCTACATCATGATGTTCAGCTAATTCATCATGACGCTCATTTCCTACGTCGTGAGACCTATTTCTTTAATCATGATGCTAATTTCATTCATCTTATTAATCATTTACTTAATCATGATACTCAATTCTTTTATCATGATGCATATTTCCTTCATCATGATGCTCATTACCATCATTAGGATTCTTATTTACTTCATCATGATGCGTATTTCCTTCATCATGATGCTCATAACCTACATCATGAGCCTTATTCCTTCATCATTATGATCATTTCTTACATCATTGTGATCATAACCTTCATCATGATGTTCATTTCCATCATCTTAATGATCGTTTCATATATCATGATGCTCACTTCTTTAGTCTTGATTAATATTTCCTTAATCATGATTCTGATTTCAATAATCCTGATGTTCATTTTCTTATAGTGATGCATATTTCCTTCATCATGATGCTCATTTCCGTTATCATGATGATCATTTCCTTTATCGTTATGGTCATTTCCTTCATCATGATGATCATTTTAACAATCTTGATGATCGTTTCCTTCATGATGATGCTCATTTCTTCATCCTATATCATGATTCTTTTTTCCAGCATCATGATGCTCATTTCCTTCATCATTATGCATATTTTCTTAATAATGATGCATATTTCCATCATCTTGATAATGGTTTCATTCATCGTGATTCTCATTTCCTTCATCATGATGCTTATTTCCATCATCACGATACATAAATCTATCATCAAGATGCTCATTTCCTTCATCATGATACATGTTACCTACATCATGATGCCTATTTTCTACATTGCTATGCTCATTTCTTTCATTATGATGCATTTTTCCCTTCAACATGATAATCATTTCCATCATAATGATGCTTATTTCCTCTTCATGATGCATACTTCCTTCATCTTGATGCTCATTTCCAACATCATGATGTTCATTTAATTCATTATGGTGCTCATTTCACTGATCGTGATGTATATTTCCTTCGTCATGATGCTTATTTCCTTCGCCATGGTACTCATTTCATTCATCATGATGCATACTTTCTTCATCATTATTCTCTTTTCCTTCATCAAGATGCTCATATCCATCATCATGATATACTATCATCATGATGTTCATTTCCTTCATCATTATGCGTCTTTCCTTCATCATGATGCCTATTGCGTACGTCATTATGTTTATTTCATTCATTATGAAGCATATTTCCTGCAACATGATAAACATTTCCATCATAATGATGCTTATTTCCTTCATCATGATGCTCATTTCCTACATCATGATGTTTAGTTAATTCATCATGACGCTCATTTCCTACATCGTGAGACCTATTTCTTTGATCACGATGCTCATTTCAATCGTCTTATTAATCATTTCCTATATCATGATACTCAATTCTTTTATCATGATGCATATTTCCTTCATCATGATGCTCATTACCATCATCAGGATTCTTATTTGCTTCATCATGATGCGTATTTCCTTCATCATGATGCTCATTTCCTACATCATGATGTATATTTCCTACATCTTTATGGTTATTTCTTTCATCATAATGCATATTTTCTTCATCATGATGCTCATATCCTATATCATGAAGCCTATTCTTTCATCATTATGATCATTTCCTACATCATTGTGGTCATATCCCTCATCATGATGTTCATTTCCATCATCTTAATGATCGTTTCATATATCATGATGCTCACTTCTTTAGTCTTGATGAATATTTCCTTAATCATGATTCTGATTTCAATAATCCTGATGTTCATTTTCTTATAGTGATGCATATTATCTTCATCATGATGCTCATTTCCGTTATCATGATGATCATTTCCTTTATCGTTATGGTCATTTCCTTCATCATGATGATCATTTCAACAATCTTGATGATCGTTTCCTTCATCGTGATGCTCATTTCTTCATCATGATGCATATTTCCTATATCATGATTCTTATTTCCAGATCATGATGCTCATTTCCTTCATCATTATGCATATTTTCTTAATAATGATGCTTATTTCCGTCATCTTGATAATGGTTTCATTCATTGTGATTCTCATTTTCTTCATTATGATACATATTTCTTACATCATGATGCTTGTTTCCATCATCATGATGCTCTCCTTTATACTGATGCTCATTCTCCTTCATTATGATGCTTATTTCCTTAATCACGACGCTCTTTCCTACATCATGATGCATAGTTCCTTCATCATGATGATCATTTCCTACATCATAATGCATTTTTTCTTCACATGTTGCTCATTTCCATCGTCTTGATAATCATTTTCTACATCGTGATACTCATTTCCTTCATCAAGATGCTTAGCTCCATCATCATGACGCTCTCCTTTATCATGATGTTCATTTCATCCATAATGATGCATATTTCCTTCATCATGATGCTTATTCCTCCATTATGATACATATTTCCTTCATTGTGACGCTCTTCCTACATTATGATGCATATTTCCTTCGTCTCGATGCTTAATGACTTCATCATAATGCTCATTTCCTTCATCATGATGCTTATTTCTTACGTCAGATGCTCATTTCCTACATCATGATGCTAATTTCCTTCATCTTGATGCATATTTACTTCATCATGTAGATCATTTCCTACATCATTATGGTCATTTCCTTCATCATGATGCTCATTTCCTTCATCATGATGCATATTTCCTTCATAATGATGTTCATTTCCATCAACTTAATAATCAAGTTCTTTATCATGATGCTTATTTCCATCATCTTAATGATAGTTTCCTTCATCATGATGTTCATTGCATTAATCATGATGCATATTTCCTTCATCAATATGCACATTTCCTAAATCATGATGCATATTTCCGTCATCACGATGCTCATTTTCGTCATCTTAATGAACATTTCCTTCATCATGATGTCTATTTCCTTCATCACGATGCTCGTTTCCCTTATCATGATGCGTATTTCCTTCATCATGATGCTCTTTCCATCGTCGTGATGCATATTTCCTTCATCATGATGCATATTTCCTTCTTCTTGAGGCTCATTTCCTTCATCATGATGCTCATTTATTTCATCATTAAGCATATATCCTTCATCATGATGCTAATTTCCTTCATCATGATGAATATTCCTTTCAAAATGATGCTCTTTCCTACGTCATGATGCATATTTCCTTCATCATGATGCATATTTCCTACACCTTTATGATCATTTCTTTCATCATGATTCATATTTCCTTCATCACGATGCTAATTTCCTACATCATGAAGCCTATTCCTTTATCATTATGATCATTTCCTACATCATTGTGGTCATATCCTTCATCATGATGTTTATTTCTATCATCTTAATGATCGTTTCCTTTATCATGATGCTCACTTCTTTAGTCTTGATGAATATTTCCTTCATCATGATTCTAATTTCATTCATCGTGATTCTCATTTCTTTCATCATGATGCATATTTCCTACATCATGATGCCTATTTCCACCATCACGATGCTATACTTTATAATGATGCTCACTTTCCTTTTTAGTAATGCATATTTTCTTTATCATGATGCTCATTTCCTTCATTATGATGCATATTTCCTTAATCATGACGCTATTTCCTACATTATGATGCATATTTCCTTCATCTCTTCATCGTGATACTCATTTACTTCATTATGATGCATATTTCCTTAATCATTTTCATCAAGGTGCTTAGTTCCATCATCATGATGCTCATTTCATTCATCATGATGCATATTTCCTTCATAGTGACAATCTTCCTACATCATGATGTATATTTCCTTTGTCTCGATGCATAATGACTTCATCATAATGCTCATTTCCTTCATCATGATGCTCATATCCATCATCATGATGCGAATTTTCTGCATCATGATGCTTATTTCTTAAGTCATGATGCTCATTTCCTACGTCATGAAGCTAATTACCTTCATCTTGATGCATATTTACTTCATCATGTTGATCATTTCCAACATCATTATGGTCATTTCCTTCATCATGATGCTCATTTCCTTCATCATCATGCATATTTCCTTCATAATGATGTTCATTTCCATCATCTTAATAATCATTTTCTTCATCATGATGCCCATTTTCATCATCTTAATGATAGTTTCCTTCATCATGACGTTCATTTAATTAATCATGATGCATATTTCCTTCATCAATATGCACATTTCCTAAATCATGATGCATATTTCTGTCATCACGATGCTCATTTTCGTCATCTTAATGAACATTCCCTTCATCATGATGCATATTTCCTTCATCACGATGCTCATTTCCCTTATCATGATGTGTATTTCCATCATCATGATGCTCTTTCCATCGTCGGGATGCATATTTCCTTCTTTTTGAGGCTCATTTCCTTCATCATGATGCTCGTTTATTTTATCATTATGCATATATCCTTCATCATGATGCTCATTTCCTTCATTATGATGCATATTCCTTTCAAAATGATGCTCTTTCATACGTCATGATGCATATTTCCTTCATCATGATGCTCAATACCTTCGTCAGGGTACTCATTTCCTTCATCATGATACTCATTTCCTTAATCATTATGCATATTTTCTTCATCATTATTATCTTTTCCCTCATCGTGAAGCTCATTTCCATCATCACGATACATAAATTTATCATCATGACGCTTATTTCTTTCATTACAATGCATTTTTTCCCTTCAACATGATAATCATTTCCTTCATAATGAAGCTTATTTCCTTCATCATGATGCACATTTCCTTCATCTTGATGCTCATTTCCTACATCAAGATGTTCATTTAATTCATTATGGTGCCCATTTCATTGATCATGATGTATATTTCCTTCATCATGATGCTCATTTCCTTCATCATGGTACTCATTTCATTCATCACGATGCATACTTTCTTCATCATTATTCTCTTTTCCTTCATCATGATGCTCATTTCCATCATCATGATATACTGTCATCATGATGTTCATTTCCTTAGTCATGATGCATGTTTCCTTCATCATGATGCCTATTTCCTACATCATTATGTTTATTTCCTTCATTATGATACATATTTCCTGCAACATGATACTCATTTCCATCATAATGATGCGTATTTCCTTCATCATGATGCTCATTTCCCACATCATAATGTTCATTTAATTCATTATGATGCTCATTTCATTGATCATGATGTATATTTCCATCATAATGATGCTCATTTCTTACATCATGATGCATAATCACGATGCTCATTTCATTCATCTTATTAATCATTTCCTTAATCATGATACTCAATTCCTTTATAATGATGCATATTTCCTTCAACATGATACTCATTACCATGACCAGGATTCTTATTTCCTTCATCATGATGCGTATTTCCTTCATCATGATGCTCATTTCCATCATCATGAAGCTTATTTCCTTCATCATGATGCTCATTTTCTTCATCACGATGCATATTCCTTTCAAAATGATGCTCTTTCCTACGTCATGATGCATATTTCCTTCATAATGATGCTCATTAGCTTCGTCAGGGTACTCATTTCCTTCCTCATGATACTCATTTCCTTAATCATTATGCATACTTTCTTCATCATTATTCACTTTTCCATCAGTGTGAAGCTCATTTCCATCATCACGATACATAAATCTATCATGATGCTCATTTCTTTCATTATGATGCATTTTCTTCCTTCAACATGATAATCATTTCCATCATAATGATGCTTATTTCCTTCATCATGATGCACATTACCTTCATCTTGATGCTCATTTCCTACATCAAGATGTTCATTTAATTCATTAAGGTGCTCATTTAATTGATCATGACGTATATTTCCTTCATCATGATGCTCATTTCCTTTGTCATGGTACTAATTTCATTCATCACGATGCATACTTTCTTCATTATTATTCTCTTTTCCTTCATCATGATGCTTATTTCCATCGTCATGATATACTATCATCATGATGTTCATTTCCTTCACCATGATACATGTTTCCTTCATCATGATGCCTATTTCTTACATCATTATGTTTATTTCCTTCATTATGATGCATATTTCCTACAACATGATAATCATTTCCATCATAATGATGCTTATTTCCTTCATCATGATGCTCATTTCCCACATCATAATGTTCATTTAATTCATCATGATGCTCATTTCATTGATCATGATGTATATTTCCATCATAATGATGCTCATTTCCTACGTCGTTTCCTATATCATGATGCTCACTTCTTTAGTCTTGATGAATATTTTCCTTCATCATGATTCTGATTTCAATAATCCTGATGTTCATTTTCTTCATAGTGTTGCCCACGGGTTGCACACGCCCATTCCCTAGGATTGCCCACGGGTTGCCCACGCCTGTTGCCTAGGATTGCCCAGGCCCGTTGCCTAGGATTACCCAAGCCCGTTGTCTAGGATTGCCACTGGTTGCCCAAGCCCGTTGCATAGAATCGCCAATGCCCGTTACCTAGGATTGCCCATGCCCATTGCCTAAGATTGCCCACTGGCTGCCCTCGCCCATTGCCTAGGATTGCCCACGGGTTGCCCACGCCCATTGCATAGTATTGCCCATGCGCGTTGCCTTGGATTGCCCAGGGGTTCCTAACACCCATTGTCTAGGATTGCCCACGGGATGCCCACGCCCGTTGCCCACTCCCGTTACCTAGGATTACCCATGGGTTGCCCATGCCCATTACCTAGGATAACCCACAGGTTACCCACACCCATTGCCTAGGATTTCCCACCCCCGTTGCCTAGGATTGCCCATGGGTTGCCCACGTCCGTTGCCTAGGATTGCCCACATGTTGCCCATTCCCATTGCCTAGGATTTCCCAAGCCTGTTACCAAGGATTGTCGATGGGTTTCCCATGCCAGTTGCCTAGGATTGCCCACGGGTTGCCCATGCCCATTGCCTAGGATTACCCACGCCCGTTGCAAAGGATTGCCCATGGGTTACCCATGCCCATTACCTAGGATTGACTACGGGTTTCCTAGGATTGACCACAGTTTTCCCACACCCATTGTCTAAGATTGCCCATGCCCGTTGCCTAGGAATGTCCACGGGTTACCCATTCTCGTTGGATAGGATAGCCCACGGGTTGCCCACGTCATTGCCTAGGGTTGCCCACGCCCGATACCTGGGATTGATGGGGGTTGCCCCCATCCGTTGACTAGGAATTCCCACTGTTTGCCCATGCCCGTTGCCTAGAATTGTCCATGGGTTACCCACGCCAGTTGCCTAGGATTTCCCACTGGTTGCCATGCCCGTTGCCTAGGATTACCCACTCCTGTTGTCTAGGATTGCCCACGCCCGTTCCTAGGATTGCCTACGGGTTGCCCACACCTGTTGCCTAGGATTGCCCACGGGTTACCTTCGTCCGTTGCCTAGGATTGCCCACGAGTTGCCCATGCCCGTTGCCAAGGATTGCCAATGTGTTTCCCATGCCCGTCGCCTAGGATTGCCCACGGGTTGCCCATACCCATTGTCTAGGATTGCCCAGGAGTTGCCCACGCCCATTTCTTAGGATTGGCCACTAGTTTCCCACGACCGTGTCCTAGGATTGCCCACGGGTTGCCTTCGTCCGTTGCCTAGGATTGCCCACGAGTTGCCCATGCCCGTTGCCAAGGATTGCCAATGTGTTTCCCATGCCCGTCGCCTAGGATTGCCCACGGGTTGCCCATACCCGTTGTCTAGGATTGCCCAGGAGTTGCCCACGCCCATTTCTTAGGATTGGCCACTGGTTTCCCACGACCGTGTCCTAGGATTGCCCATACCCGTTCCCAAGGATTGCCCACTGGTTGCTCATGCCCATTGCCTAGGATTGCCCACGCCCATTGCATAGGATTGCCAATGGGTTTCACATGCCTGTTGCCTAGGATTGCCAAGGGTTGCCCACGCCCGTTGCCTAAGATTGCTCAAGGGTTGCCCACGCCCGTTGCCTAGGATTGCCCACGCCTGTTGCCAAGGATTGGCCATGGGTTGCCCACTCCCGTTGCCTAGGATTGCCCACGCCCATTGCTTAGGATTGCCCAAGGGTTGCCCATGCCCATTGCCTAGGATTGCCCATGCCCGTTGCCCAGGATTGCCCATGGGTTGAACACTCACTTTGTCAAGGATTGCACACGGGTTGCCCATGCCCGTTGCCTAGGATTGTTAGGAGGTTGCCCACACCCGCTGCCCAGGATTGCCCATGGGTTGCCCATGCCCGTTGCCTAGGATTCCCGAAGCCCGTTGCCAACTCCCGTTACCTAGGATTGCCCATGGGTTGCCCATGCCCATTGCGTAGGATTACCCACGGGTTGCCCACGCCCATTGCCTAGGATAGCCCACGAGTTGCCCATGCCCATTGCCTAGGATTTTCCACGCCCGTTTTCTAGAATTACCCACGGGTTGCCCTTGCCCGTTGCCAAGGAATGTCCATAGGTTTCCCATGCCCGTTGCCTAATATTGCCCACACCCATTGCCTAGGTTTTTCTATGGGTTGCCCACGCTCGTTGCATAGGATTGCCCATGGGTTGCCCATGCCCATTGCCTAGAATTACCCACGCCCATTGCATTGGATTGTCCTCAGGTTGCCCATGCCCATTGCCTAGGATTGCCCACGCCCATCGCATGGGATTGCCCATGGATGTCCCACGCCTGTTGCCTAGGATTGCCCACGGGTTGCCCACACATATTGCCTAGGATTACCCATGCAAGTTGCCTAGATTTACCCACGCCTCTTGCCTAGGATTGCCCACGGGTTGCCCTCGCTTGTTGTCTAGGATTGCTCACGGGTTACCCAAGCCCATTGCCAAGGATTGCCGTTGGGTTTCCCACCGGGTTGCCCATGCCCGTTGCCCAGGAATTGCCACACCCATTGCCCACTCCCGTTACCTAAGATTGCCTATGGGTTGCCATGCCCATTGCTTAGGATTGCCCATGCCCATTGCCTAGGATAACCCACGGGTTGCCAACGCCCGTTGCCTATGATTGCCCACAGGTTGCCCATTCTCGTTGCCTAGGATTACCCATACCTATTGCCTAGGATTGCCCATGGGTTGCCCATGCTCGTTGCCTATGATTGCCCACGGATTGCCCACGCCCATTGCAAAGGTTGCCCAAGGATTGCCCAAGCTCGTTGCCTAGGATTGACCATGGGTTCCCTAGGATTGACCACGGGTTACTCACACCCGTTGTCTAGGATTGCCCTCGGGTTGCCCATGCCCGTTTCCTAGGATTGCCCACGGGTTGCCCACGCTCGTTGGCTAGGATTGCCCATGCCCATTGCCTATGATTGCCAACGTCCATAGCCTAGGATTGCCCGGGAGTTGCCCCGTCCATTGACTAGGAATTCCCACGGGTTGCCCATGCCGGTTGCCTAGAATTGCCCACGGGTTACCAACACCAGTTGCCTATGATTTCCCACTGGTTACCCATGCCTATTGTCTCAGATTGCCCACACCTATTGTCTCAGATTGCCCACGCCCGTTGCATAGGATAGGCCATGGGTTGCCCACGCTCATTGACTAGGATTGCCCACGCCCGTTGCCTAGGATTGCCCATGGGTTGCCCACGCCCTTTGCCTAGGATTTCCCAATGGTTGCCCATGCCCGTTGCCTAGGATTGCCCACGCCCATTGTCTAGGATTTCCCGGGGGTTGCCCACACCCATTGTCTAGGACTGCCCATGGGTTGCCCACTCCCATTGCTAAGGAATGCCCATGCCCGTTGCCCACTACCGTTACCTCGGATTGCCCATGGGTTACCCACGCCCATTGCCTAGGATTGCCCACGGGTTGTCCACACCTGTTGCCTAGGAATTCCCCCACCCATTGCCTAGGATTGCTCACGGGTTGCCCACGCCCATTCCCGTTGCCTAGGATTGCCCACAGGTTGCCCATTCCCGTTGCCTTGGATTGCCCTCGCCCATTGCCTAGGATTGCCCACGGGTTGCCCAAGCTCATTGTATAGGATTGCCCGCGGATTGCCAACGCCCGTTGCCTAGGATTACCCATGCCCGTTGCAAAGGATTGCCCATGGGTTGCCCACTGATGAGTGATATTTTCACCTAGATTTTTGTGTATTTTAATTCATATGTTAATTGGGTAAATGGATTTTCTATCATTGATGTTTGAGATCTTGAGGTTTATGATGGTTTGTGTGTTTAGTTGTTCTAAATATGTGATTAGATTGAGAAACCAATTATATGCTTAGGATAAATGAGTGAATCATTTCATCAAACACTTCATGTGCATTATAAATTGTAAAGAGATTGATATTAATACCTAGTTGGAATTGTTTGAGTGAGAACCAACCCATTGAGTTGATTGAGATTCATATCCTATCCATCTCAAGAGGGAGTTTAGGTGAATTTAGTATTGGCCCTTAATTCTATATCCATGATACATATGAATTTGATACCTAATTCCTAGAATTACCACTTCTTGATTGTTGTTAATCTCACTTTTACTTAACTTGGAAATTCACCCTTCATCTATCTATCTTGTTTGTTGATCATTGCTTGCTTGCTTACTTTGATTGATTTTATTTACTTGTTTGAACATCCTCCTTTGATGATTCGTCTCTATAAAATTACAAGAAACGTGAGATCGCTTAAGCTCTAGTACCTACCTCCCTGTGGTTTGATAAATTGTTTTAATTGGTCATCCCTATTACAAAATGGCTAATCAAATGGCGCGGTTTCTGGGGAGGCAACAGTTGCTAGTAGCTTGAAGAAGGATCGTTTTGAGTGATCTTCATAGAGACATTTTTTTATTGCCTTTTGTTATTTGGTCCTTGAAATCTTTTGTTCTAACTTCTTTTCTTTGTGAAGGTGTATGCAAACAAGGTCAAGGGGGACATAATCGGTGCCTATTGACTTAGAAATCGAACAAACTTTTTGAAGAAGGAGAAAGGAGAACAAATTAAAAGAGAGTGATAGAATGGAGAATTTTCAAGGAAATAATCGTGTGGAGATAGAGCATGATGGGGAAGGAGGACAACATGTGAATGTCCAAGACAACACACCTCAAGTCAATGTTAATCCTCCTCAACAAGCTCATCAAAATTATGGAGCTTTCAAGAACCAAGCAATGCTTCAACAAATGGTGCAACAAGCTTTACTTCAACAAGGATATCCACAAGCTTTTGCTCCTCCTCAACAAACGTATGTGCTACCACCACCACCTCCGGTGCAACATGGAATTCACAATGATCCAAGGGTGATCTTGGATTTCTTCATGCCAAGGGCAATGCCACACATGATGGGTCCACCAATCAATGCCAACAACTTTGAAATTAAGGCGGGCTTGATTTTTAGGGTGAGAGACCAACAATTTGGTAGAACTCCGAATGAGGATCCGAAAGCACACTTAGCTCAATTCATTGAGATTGCCAACACCATGAGATGAATGGGGTTATTGAGGATTGTATAAGGATGAGGTTGTTTCCATTTTCATTGAGGGATAGAGCTCAAATATGGCTATTATAATGTCTTGCCTCAACTTTTAAAAGCCCAAAATAATTTATTTATCTTTGGCCCAAACCTTATAATATATCAGCCCCAAACTAGAATTTGTTTTTAGAGCCCAAAATCTATTTAATTATTATTAGCCCAACTAGAATTTGCTTTTAGAGCCCAAAATCTATATATTTATTTTTGGCCCAAAGTCTAACTCACTTAAATGGCTTAATATATTAATAAGCCCAGTCCATCAATAGCCCCAACAATATATGTCAAAAATAGAATAAAAAGGAGAAAGGAAGATAAGAAATAAGAAAGGGCTTCTAGAACATCCAAGAGGGGGGAAGAAGAGAAAGGAAGAGGAGAAACCCTTGTGATCAAATTCTCCCATACAACTCTCATTTTAGTTGGTGTATAAGTGTGTTAAGGTAAGTAATATGTCAATTAAGCTTCCTTTCTCCATGATTTTGTGATTTTGTTGGGTTTCTTCCTAGTAAAGGAAAATTCGTATGCTTCTGTTCGACCTACTTTCGACATAGCTATTGATCTTAGAAAGTTGCAAACTTAATTTCTATACGTAGCTGGATTCGTTAGCTTTCTGTAGCCACTTGAAACACCTCAATCCGATTTTTCTACAATTAGTTATGAATTTTTTCGTAAACTGCCTCTAGGTGATTCGCAGCCACTGTCCGAACTGATTTTGGCATATCTATTGCCCTCAGAAATTTGTAAACTCAATTTCTGTATGTAGCTGAGTTTGTTAGCTTTCCGTAGCCACTTGAAACGTCTCAATCCGAGTTATATACAATTAGTTATGATTTTTTTCGTGAACTGCCGCAGGCTGGAAAATTTCAGAATTTGTTATGTCAAATTCAAATTTATTTCCTATCGTTTCGTTTGAGAAATGATATGAACCGGGTTATGTGAGACTCGGAGTTGGTGTTGAGGAGTTACGAGCTACCCTTTATTTAATATCAACTCCTATGTATATTGATTTGTATTCATTTGCTTATCTACTTTTTAGGTAAAGATCAATCGTCGAAGGGCAATGGAATAACTTCAGATTTCGGAGAGAGTTAATCATTTCCTTGTGACTTGATAATTCGGAAATGCCTTCTCTTGTGGGAAGTGTGGACCCTTGATAAGTTTGCATTCATTTTCTTTACTTACTTGATAAGAAAATTACTTGGTGATGTGTTATGTGGTAAAGAGGTTGATTGGCTCAATTGCTCTAGGTTGAGCCTGATTGGCATGATATGGTCCATTGATTATCTTATATTATTTCATATAGAGTCCTGTCAGCCATGTATTACGGGTATTGTTTGTTTTAATTTATAGAGCCTTGTTGGCTCGATATATGATATCATTTGTTGTGAAGTATTTGAGGATTAATCTATTGATAATCTTGTGACTTGAGTTGTTATCCATTTGATGACTTATATGCATACCTGGTACCAAGGTTAAGTAGCCTGAATTGGTCACGGTTCAGGTGAGTTGGAGCGACATTGATTAAGTAGCCCGAATAGTTGCGGTTCGGGTGAGTTAGAGTGACAAACTAATCGCCTGTGGCTTGGCAAACCTGGGTGAGTTAGATCTAACGAGGCACTTGTCCATTTGCCAAATATTGATACTCTGGAAGGTGATCGTTAGATGGATCAGCCTATTATAGGCTCAGTCAACGTCACCGGTGTGGGACACGCATGTTATATATGTTTACATGTTTTATCATTTCAAGGATCTCATTGATATTAAATTGTGGTACTTGGTATATGTTGAGAAAGAGCATTAACCTTCATTTTATCTAGAGTAACGGTGACGGGCTCGGACTGACTCTCGACGGAGAGCTCAGTTCGAGGAGGATATTGGCTACCCACGCGTCTTTTATATGTTAACATGTTGTTTGAACTAAATGTGTTATTTTTTAAATGCGTATAGAGGTTTTATTTTCATTAATTTGTATATTGTGTAAGAAATACTTGATGTGGAACGCAAATGTTGGATTTTAAGTTAAAAGTCTTGATCGTGAGTACATACTTCGTATAAGGGTTGGCGTGATCGGCTTATCACCTCACTGAGCTAGTGGTTTTGCTCACCCCCCACCATTCTTTTCCTTTTCAGGCGGTTGATATCTTTTGGTTGGAGGTTTGCCTATCTTTTGCTCGTCATCCGATCAGTGCTTGGGTACTCTTCTTTTTGTGTATAAATTGGTGGATCCATTGGCGAGATTGTATAGTTCATATCTAGTACCCCTTGATGTTTTTTTTTACTTTCGCGATGTTATATCGCTTGTGTATATTTTCTTCAGACCGAGTTACATCATTGTATTTTGTTCCTTTGTAAATCTTTGGTGGTATGTTATGAAAATGATGTCCTCGGGTAGTACTCGTTATCATCAGTTGTTCTGTCCTACAGGTATTTGATAGCAAGCCTTACGTTTTCTATAAATTTCGGAGTGGAGTGCACACATTCCGTGAAATTTATGGTTAACGTGGCGGTTGTCGCGTTTTGTCTGCGGTCGGGGCGTGACAGCTATCTACCATTACTCCCGGTACGTGCAACACATGGGATAAACTTCCACAAATGTTCTTGAACAAGTACTTTCCATCTTCTAAGACGCTTCAAATGAAGAGCTTGATCACTCAGTTCAAGCAAATGCCTCAAGAGAGTTTTTATGAAGCATGGGAAAGGTTTAAGTATATGCTACGCAGGTGTCCACAACATGGATTCTCGGAGAACCAACAAGTTGGATTTTTCTACTAAGGTTTGGTAAATGGTCAAAGAATGTATGTTGATGCTTCGGCGGGTAGATCCGTATTTGGAGTGACTCCGGAAAGGGCTATAAGGATTTTTGATGAGATTGCTACAAATGTCCACCAATGGCCATCGGAGAGAGTAAGTGGATGCTACAGTTTTGAGAATTTTGGTCAAGGGCAACAATTTAGTGGGAAGAGTTTGAATGTTGAGCCAAGTGTGCACAAATGCCAAGTGTTGAAGCGATAGCGACGGAAATTTTTAGGCAAATGAGTTTGAACCAATGTGTGAATCAAGGAGCTAACATGGTTGAAGGGCTACAAAGTGAGCAAGGTGTGCTTCCTCCGAATGTTGTGAATGGAGAACAATGGGCTATGTCAAAGCCAAAAATAGAAGATGTGCTCTACATGCAAGGAAGGGTTACCAAGGGAATTACCAAAATAATTTCCAAGGTAATTTTCCACCAAGGCAAGGAGGCTTTAATGGTCACGGTAGTAGAAGCTCATACCCACAACAACAACAAAGGCAAGGTAACTTTTCCTACTATAATCTTAGCAATGTGGTTGCTTATCCTTCGGGATATCAACTGGGGGCAAAGGCACCAAACAGTGAAAGGAAGGCATCTATCGATTAGCTACTTGAACAATTGATAGCATCAAACAAAGCTCAAGATGAAGATTTGAAAAAGATGGAAGAAGCAAATGAAAGGAGGCTCAAAGCTTTGGAGTATAATGTGGGACAAATTACAAATTCTTTGAGTGCTCAACAAAAAGGAAAGTTTCCGGCCACACCCGAGGTTAATCATAAAGCTCAATGTTTGTTGGTTGATATGAAAGAGGAACGAAAGGTTGAAGGTTGGTGGAAAGCAAGGTTGTTGGAGAAATGGAAGAGATAAGTAAAAAAGAATAGAAGGAGCCTAAATGGATACCTAAGTGGAAAAGGGTGCAAGAGGAAAAGAAAGTGGAGGAGAAGGCCAAAGAGAAGGAGTACAAAAACGTGATTATTGGGGTATTCCGATCACTCCATTCCCTATTCCCTATCCACAAATGTTTGTAAAAGATGAG
The DNA here is from genome assembly GCA_023678885.1 of Pogostemon cablin. Lineage (NCBI taxonomy): Eukaryota > Viridiplantae > Streptophyta > Magnoliopsida > Lamiales > Lamiaceae > Pogostemon > Pogostemon cablin. The sequence goes on along the minus strand of CM042993.1, from coordinate 21,556,136 downwards.
AAGAAAAAGGAATTTGAGGACATGTGAAAAATCTTAAGAAAAAGTATGATGAGAAAAGGAAAGAAGAGCAACTCAAAGATAGTGAATCGATGCAAAAAGGGGGCCTACGAAAGTTGGTGATCCGGGAAAGTTCATAATTCCTTGTGATTTTGAAGGAAAAGGCACTCTTGATGCATTGTGTGATTTGGGGGCAAGCGTCAACGTGATGTCTCATGCCATGTTCAAAGACCTTGAAATTGTAGAGCTAAAGCCTACTACTATCCATCCTAAAGTAGTGAATGGTGAGGTTGTGAACCCATTAGGAATTGTTGAAGATGTGGAGGTGAAAGTGAATGGGCTAGCTTTTCCGGTTGATTTCATGGTGCTAGAAGTGAAGGTGGATCCTCGAGTGCCACTCATTTTGGGAAGGCCATTTCTAGCTACAGGAAGAGCAAGGATTGATGTTGGAAGAGAAGAGTTGTCTTTGAGCTCAAAAGGAGAGAGTGTCACTTTCTTATGCAATAAGGAAAAGGGAACCAAGTCTCATTTAAAGCCTTCGGATGATCTAAGGGATCATGATTCTCTTCTCTCTGACAACTTATTTCTTCATGATTATATGAAAATGTCAAATTCTAACTTATCTTCTTATGATGTTGATAGGATGACAGCATCGGAACTCGATTGGAAACTAGACAAAGGAGAAAGAGGAAGTCCACTAGAAGTAATTCTTGATAATGACTTGATGCTTCTAAGCATAAATGGTGAAGTTGAGCTGGTGGACAAGAAGAGGGCTAAGCAAATGTTCAAAGTTAGGATGTGAGGAGAAAGTGTGATGGACCAACATTTGGTCCAATGATCATGAAATTCTGTCCGAGTTGAAGACGTTAAACTTAGCGCTAAATTGGAGGCAACCCATTCATTTTATCTTTTGATGCTTGTTTGTTTTGGTTTTGTAGGTGGGTTGTGCTTGTGAGAAAATTCATATTGAAGAAAAGAGAAATGCTTCATGGATTAGAGTAGACATGTTCACCACTTGTTGCAAACTTAATTCTCGACTCTTGTCTCGAGTTAAGTTTGGGGGGCTAGTGCGTGGTGGACATTGCTCAATTCATTGGATGCGTTTACTTCCCCACAAGAAGATCATCAATGGAAACTACAAGGGTAAGTCCCACCACTTTTTGCAAACTTAAGTCTCAACTTGTTTCGATTTAAATTTGGGGGGAGAGTGTGTGGTGTGACTCACCACTTGAGTGTGTGATTCTCATAAATTGACTCAATTTTAAAAATTTTCTCATGAGTTTGGTATGATTTTGGTATGATTGGTGGTGATTGAAGTGCATGATAATCCATATTTTTAATGACACTGTTGAGCTAATGGTGTTTGATGAGTTTTTGAGCATGAATGAAGGGTATTGGATGCATGAATGGAGCTTGGAGCTAACAACTTCCACTATCAAATGCCTATTGAGGGAGTTGACTCTACATCTTATCACTTTTAATTGCTTGACATGAATTGATTTTGATTTGGATTGATGTGATTAGCATGCTACTTCATGTGTTATGTTTGTAGGAAGTTTACTTTTCAATCAAGGATGGGATGCTTGTGAGCTTAATTGATTATGGATGTTATGAATGTGTGCTTCATTATCTATGATGGATGGTTTTGTTTTTGCATGTTATGTGCTTTTGTTTTGTTTCTTGTTTGTTGAGTTTTTTTTATGTTTTATGTGTTTTCTTATTCTTGTTTAGGAATTGTTTTGGTGGATTGTTTTTGGGATGTTGTGAGTCCTTTTTGAATATGAGTGATGACATGTTGTGGTAGTAAGTAATGACAAGTTATGATTAAGAATCTCTACACTTTCGAATTGTGACATGATTCATTTAGCTTGTTCAATTTTGAGATGAATGTGGTGTATTAAGTTCCTTAAGGTTCGAGCACAAGCTTATGAGCATTTGAGCCTCAATCATGCATACATGGTATTTTTCCATGAGTGGATTGATTGTGTTTGGTAAGCTAGAACTTGCTCAAGGACTATAGGAATGAGCCCAATTTGTGGAGATTAGTGACATGATCTAAGGCCATCCCTGTCATTACTAGTCATTGCCATATATTTCCATACCATGAACATCATCCCTAGTCAACCACTTTGAGCCTATAAGCCTATTTCTTGTGAATTTAGCATATTACAAGCCTTGATTACCTACATGAGCCTTATATATTCACCTTTTGTGTGAGTGATTGAGGAGATGGTAACTAGAAAGGTTTGATAAGGAAGAAAGATAAGAAAGGAAATGGTAAACAAGTAAGAAATGATGAAAAAGAGCACAAGCAAGAATATACATGCAACCTTAAAACAAGAAAATGAGCAAAGCAACAACATGCTCAAGAAATCAAAAATTCAAAGAAAGGAAGCATGAATCAAAAGAAGCTCAATCCAAGGAAAGTTAATGAAAAGTGCTTGAGATTTGCAAAGATAAGAAAGGAAGAAGTAAAAGTGAAGAAGTTGAGGAAGTTGATCATCTCTTCGATTACTTACACTTGTTTTGTCACTATTACCTATATTCTTCCTACCCTACCAAAGAGTCTATCATTATATCCTAATGAAAGACCTTTTTGATCGCTAATTAAAACTTTGGTGGTTTCTGAATGTAATCCACGAGCAAGCTTATAGCGAGTCGAGCCAATTGATTGATGAGTGTTGTTTTATCATTTTAAAGAGTGTTGAGTGCCATTTATAACCTATGTGAGGCTTGGACTATAAGGGATTATATTACACTATTATTCTCTTGTGATTGAAATTGTTAATATTTTTTGCATGTTATAATTTTAATGTTGTAGGATGACTTTGCATAAATTATGATTCTTATTGCTATTGATGTGTTATTACTTGTATTCATTTAGTCTTTTCCTAGGTGAAAATAACTCCTCTTTGTTTATCATTTTTGTTGTTCGGGAACGAACAATACTCGAGTCAGCACTCGAGTCGAGCTCCGCTACTCGACTCGAGATCCGTCTGCTGCCAAAAATTATCGCCAGAACACGACTCGACTCAAGCAGTGTGCATGCACTCGAGCCGAGTTGTGTAAAAATCCTACAGAAATTCCAGAACCTTCTAGAACCTTTCCAAGGAGTATAAATACCCATTAATTCAACATTAGATCAGATTTTCCTGGGTTTGAGGCTGCACACACACATCACACACTATTTCTCTCATTTTACACCACCATCTTCATCCATTCACCATCCATTGGATCTACCTTCATCTCACCATCAAAAACTTCATACAATTGAGGAAAAGAAGCAAGGAAGAGAGGAAAATTGCGAGGGGAAGAGGAAGATCACCATTAGAGGCATCCAAGGGAGTTTTCATCCAACTTTTGTATTGAATCCTATTGTTTATCATGTTTTGTAAGGATCTTAATGTCTATGTTAATGTTCTTATGAATATGGTAGGTAATCTCCCTTGTGAGATTAGCAACATGAGAGTTGTTGGATAATTTTGGGGATTTGTGTATTTTAATTCATATGTTAATTGGGTAAATGGATTTTCTATTATTGATGTTTGAGATCTTGAGGTTTATGATGGTTTGTGTGTTTAGTTGTTCTAAATATATTATTAGATTGAGAAATCAATTATATGCTTAGGATAATTGAGTGAATCATTTCATCAAACACTTCATGTGTATTATAAATTGTAAAGAGATTGAGAAATCATTTAGAATTTAGAACCCTTTGATAGAACATGTGATTGGTTTGATCGAGAGGTTGAGTAATTGTGTGAAGGGACTCTCATTTCAAGCTCAGTACCTAGTTGAAATTATTTGAGTGATAACCAACCCATTGAGTTAATTGAGATTCATGTTCTATCCATCTCGAGAGGGAGTTTAGGTGAATTTAGTATTGGCCCTTAATTCTATATCCATATTACATATGAATTTGATACCTAATTCCTAGAATTACCACTTCTTGATTGTTGTTAATCTCACTTTTACTTAACTTGGAAATCCACCTTCATCTATCTATCTTGTTTATTGATCATTGCTTGCTTGCTTGCTTTGATTGACTTTATTTACTTGTTTAAACATCCTCCTTTGTGATTCGTCTCTATAAAATTACAAGAAATGTGAGATCGCTTAAGCTCTAGTACCTACCTCCCTTTGGTTTGATAAATTGTTTCAATTGGTCATCCCTACTACAAAATGGTTAATCACCCATGCTCGTTGCCTAAGATTGACCACGGGTTCCTAAGATTGACCACGGGTTTGCCTAGGATTGCCCACGGTTGCCCACGCCCATTGCATAGGATTGCCCACTGGTTGCCCACGCCCATTACATAGGATTGCCCACACTCATTGCCTAGGATTGCCCACGTGTTGCCCACGCCCATTGCCAAGGAATGCTGATGGGTTTTCCATGCTCGTTGTCTAGGATTACCCACGGGTTGCAGAGGATAGCCCACGGGTTACCTACACCCATTGTCTAGGATTGCCTACGGGTTGTCTACGCCCAATGCCTAGGATTGCCCACGGGTTGTCCATGCCCATCGCCTAGGATTGCCCACGCCCGTTGCATAGGATTGCCAATGGGTTTCCCATGCCTGTTGCCTAGGATTGCCCACAGGTTGCCCACGCCTGTTGCCTAGGATTGCCCACAGGTTTCCCATGCCCGTTGCCTAGAATTGTCCATGCCCGTTGCCTAGGATTGCCAGGAGGTTGCACCCCACCCATTACCTAGGATTGCCCACGGGTTGCCCACGCCTGTTTTCTAGGATTACCCACGCCCGTTGCCCACTCACGTTACCTAAGATTGCCCATGGGTTGCCCACGTCCATAGCCTAAGATAGTCCACAGATTGCCCACACCCGTTGCCTAGGATGCCCAACCCTGTTGCTTAGGATTGCCCACGGGTTGTCCACGCCCGTTGCCTAGGATTGCCTACGCCTGTTGCCTAGGTTTACCCAGTGGTTGCCCACGCCCGTATTCTAGGATTGCCCACGGGTTTCCCATCCTGTTGTCTAGGATTGCCCATGCCCATTGCCTAGTATTGCTCACGGGTTGCCCACATCCATTGCATAGGATTGCCCACAGGTTGCCCATGCCCGTTGCAAAGGATTGCCCACGGGTTGCCCACTCCCGTTGCCCAGGATTGCCCATGGGTTTCCCACGCCCGATGCCTAGGATTGCCCAAGCCTGATTCCTAGGATTGCCCTCGGGTTGCCTATGTCTGTTGCAAAGGATTGTCCACGCATGTTGCCTAGGATAGCCCATGGGTTGCTCACGCCCGTTGCGTAGGATTGCCCACAGGTTGCCACGCATTTTTTCTAGGATTGCCAACATGTTTTCAAGGCCTGTTGCAAGGGATTGCCCATGGGTTGCCCACGCCCATTGCCTAGGATTGCCCATGCCCGTTGCCTAGGATTGCTCATAGGCTGCCCACGCCCATTGCCTAGGATTGCCCACGGGTTGCCCACGCACATTGCCTAGGATTGCCCACGGGTTGCCCATGCCCGTTTCCTAAGATTGCCAATTCCCATTGCCTAGGATTTCCCACGAGTTGCCCACGGATTGCCCACGTGTTGACCACGTCCGTTGCCTAGGAATGCCCATGCCCGTTGCCTAGGATTGTCCACGCCTGTTGCCTAGCCACGAGTAGCCCACACCCATTGTCTATGATTGCACACGCTCATTGCCTAGTATTACCCACTGGTTGCCCACGTCCTTTGCCTAGGATTGCCTACTGGTTGCCCATGCATGTTGCCTTGGATCGCCCACGGGTTATCCACGCCGTTGCATAGGATTGCCCTTGAGTGGAAAACGCTAGTTGCCTAGGATTGCCCAGTGGTTGTCCACGCTCGTTTCCTAGGATTACCCGCGGGTTGTCCACGACCGTTGCCTAGGATTGCCCACACCCTTTAGCTAGGATTTCCCACGCCTGTTACCCAGGCTTGCCCATGGGATGCCCACGCCTATTGCTTAAGACTGCACATGGGTTACCCAAGCCCGTTGCCTAGGATTGCCCGGGAGTTGCCCACGCCCATTTCCCAGAATTGCCCATAATCGTTGCTTAGGATTGCCCACGTCCGGTGCCTAGGATTGCCCACAGGTTGCTCACTTGCATTGCCTAGGATCGCCAACTGGTTACCAAAGCCCGTTGCCTAGGATTGCCCATGGGTCGCCCATTCCTGTTGCCTAGTATTGCCCATGCCCGTTGCCTAGGATTTAACACGCCCGTTGCCTTGTATCGCCATTGGGTTGCCAACGTCTGTTGCCTAAGATTGCCCACGGGTTGCCCATGGCCGTTGCCTAGGATTGCCCATGCCCATTGCCTAGGATTGCCTATATCCATTGCCAACGCTCGTTACCTAGGGTTACCCACGACCGTTGCCTAGGATCGCCCGCGGGTTTCCCACGCTTGTTGTCTTGAATTGTCCACGCCCGTTGCCTATGATTAGCCACGGGTTTCCCACGCCCATTGCCTAGGATTGCTCATGGGCTGCCCATGCCCGTTGCCTAAGATTGCCCATGGGTTGCCCACGCTCATTGCCTAGGATTGCCTAGTGGTGGCACACGCCCATTTCCTTGGATTACCCATGGGTTGCCCACGCCCATTGCATAAGATTGCCCATGCCTATTACCCATGCCCTTTGCCTAGGATTTCCAACAGGTTTCCCATGCCCGTTGCCTAGGATTACCCACGGGTTGCCTACGCCCGTTGCCTAGGATTTCCCATTGGTTGCCCATACCCGTTGCCTAGGATGCCCAAACCCGTTGCCTAGGATGGCCCACGGGTTGCCCATGCCCATTGCATAGGATTGCCCACGGGTTGCCCATGCCCGTTGCCTAGGATTGCCCATGTGTTGCCCACGCCCATTGCCTAGGAATGCCCATGCCCGTTGCCTAGAATTGCCCACGCCCGTTGCCTAGCCCACACCCGTTGTCTATGATTGCTCACGCTCGTTGCCTAGTATTACCCACGGGTTGCCCACGCCCTTTGCCTAGGATTGCCTACTGGTTGCCCACACCCGTTGCCTTGGATCGCCCACGGATTGCCCACGCCTGTTGCCTAGGATTGTCCTTGGATTGATACCGCTAGTTGCCTAAGATTGCCCAGTGGTTCCACGCCCGTTTCCTGGGATTGCCCTTGGGTTGTCCACGCCCATTGCCTATGATTGCCCATGCGCGTTGCCTAGGATTTCCCATGCCCATTGCCTTGGCTTGCCCACGGGTTTCCCACGCCTGTTGCCTATGATTGCCCACGGGTTGCCTAAACCCATTGCCTAGAATTGCCCACGCCCGTTGCCTAGAATTGTCCATGCCCGTTACCTAGGACTGCTCGGGGGTTGCTCACGCTCGTTGCCTAGGATTGCCCATACTCGTTGCTTAGGATTGCCTATGTCTATTGCCTAGGATTGCACAATCTTATTGCCTAGGATTGCCCACAGGTTGCCCACGCCCGTTGCCTAAGATCGCCAACTGGTGGCCCATGCCCATCGCCTATGATTGCCCATGGGTCACCCACTCTTGTTGCCTAGTATTGCCCACGCCTATTGCCTAGGATTTCCCAAGCTCTTTGCCTTGGATCGCCCTTGGGTTGCCAACTCTCGTTGCCTAGGATTTCCCAAGCCTTTTGCCTTAGATCGCCCTTGGGTTGCCAATGCCCGTTGCCTAGGATTGCCCACGGGTTGCCCACGATTATTGTCTAGGATTGCCCATGCTCGTTGCTTAGGATTCCCTATGTCCATTGCCAACGCTCGTTACGTAGGGTTGCCCATGACCGTTGCCAAGGATCGCATATGGGTTGCCTATGCTTGTCGTCTTGGATTGTCCACGCCCGTTGCCTAGAATTGCTCATGCGTTCCCACGCCCATTGCCTAGGATTAGCCACGGGTTTTCCACGCCCATAGCCTAGGATTGCCCATTCCCATTGCCAGGATTACCCACGGGTTGCTCACATCTATTGCCTAGGATTGCCCATGGGTTGTCCACGCCCATTGTCTAGGATTGCCCAAGTGTTGCCCATGCCCGTTGCCAAGGAATGCCCACGCTCGATTCCTAGGAATGCCCAAGCCCATTGCCTAGAATTGCCCTCGCCTATTGCCTAGGATTGCCCACGGGTTGCCTACGCTCGTTGCCTAGGATTGCCCAGTGGTTGTCCACGCCCGTTTTCTTAGATTGCCCACGTGTTGCCACGCCCATTGCATAAGATTGCCCATGCTCATTTTCTAGGATTTCTCAAGGGTTGCCCACGTCTGTTGCCTAGGATTGCCCACTGGTTGCCCACGCCCGTTGCTTAGGATTGCCCACGGGTTGCCCACGCCCATTGCCTAGGATTGCCCATTGGTTGCCCATACCCATTACCTAGGATTGCCCACGTCTGTTGCCTAGGATTGCCCACACCTATTGCCTAGGATTGCCCATTGGCTGTCCATACCTGCTGCCTAGGATTTCCCATGCCCGTTGTCTTGGATTGCCCACTCCCGTTGCCTAGGATTGCCCATACCAATTGCCTAGGATTGCCCACGCCTGTTGCCTAGGATTGTACAAGCTTATTGCCTAGGATTGCCCGCGGGTTGCCCACGCCCGTTACCTAGGATCGCCAATGGGTTACCCACGCCCGTTGCCTAGGATCGCCAATGGGTTGCCCATGCCCGTTGCCTAGGATTGCCCACAGGTCGTCCACTCCTGTTGCCTAGGATTTCCATGCCCGTTGCCTAGGATTGCCCATGTCTGTTGCCTTGGATCGCCCACGGGTTGCCGACGCCCATTGCATAGTATTGCCTATGCCCGTTGCCTAGGATTGCTCATTAGTTGCCCATACTGTTGGCATTCGATCGTTTGGTTAACGTGACCCGTTAGGGTTCCATGAATTTCTAACAAGCAGCGGAAGCAAGTAAACATGAAACGCATTACCTTTCACCAAGGGTTGATGTAGAGGTTGAAATCTCGCTTGCAGTCTGCGCAGTCTCCCGAGAATAGCCATAAGTTCCTCTTCTGATGTCGGAATTGAGTGATCTTTATGCTCAGACGATCCTCTCTTCGAAGGCTTTCCATCAGTATATAATACATCAAAATCGAAGAACTATACAATTTTATATGAATTTTGGAACATGATGAACTGCAGCAGCAAACGACCTTCCGGTCTTCTGCTGTATGTCCCAAGCCCGATCTCGACGTCGTGTGGGCGACGATCTACGAGACCTACTCAATCTGCTCTCAACCCTCATCACACGTGAATAATGAATTAGATTAGGGTTCCAGATAAGTTGAGGTGACTTATATACATGGGCTACAGCAGGGACCAGGAGGAGAAATTGGGTTGGGCCTCCATTGGGCTTAAGTATCCAAGCTTAGCCCAAAGCTTATACTTAAGTCCAATAATAATAATATATTCCACTAAAATATTATTACTGCACTACCATACCAATCCCAAAATTACGTTTTGGGCTCCTTCTTATTATGAGCCCGTTAGTCTCCCCATGTTTAAGATATACAATGTCCATTAATTAATTTAAGTTACTGACAACTCAATTAATTAATATCTCATCCAAGAGTAGTACCACTCAATCTCATTATCATGTCGGAATAAATTCCACCTGCAGGGTTTACATGATAATCCTTATGAGCTCCTCAAGGGGACATCATCAACCTATGACGGACACGGATTCCTTCTACAATCAACAGCACACTATAGAGACAGCACTACTTCCCAACTCACCGAGTTTATTGATTTAATTGCATGTAAATCTCACCCATTGATGAATCAAAGAAATACATACTGCCCTATGTGTCGAGGTTATTGTATAGGGATTAAGAGCACGAACATCCATAATAACTGAAATCAAGTTCTCCTATAAGTCAGTATAAATCGAACGATCTCAAGCGGTCCTGCTCAATACACACAAGTGCACTAATGTGATTCTATAGCCAAGACAAGCTAATACCAAACCACAATACAACCATCCCGATAGAGAGTCCCCGTCTATCTCGATTGTGAGCATCTGTTTATACTTTATAAGGAAACCGATAATATGATCTTCCGCGTGTTGTCGCACAACATATTATCTACAGTATAAAGTAAGTGGACTATTGCATCGAACATATAAATAAATTATAAGATGCAATCATTTGATCATATGATTCTCATTTCAAATTAATTGTTATAACATTGTTCATACAAAAAGCTAGACTTTTAGTATACAATCCAACAATCTCCCACTTATACTAAAAGACTATGTTGTCATGTCTTCCGCCATACATCTGATTCCCACTCCCACTACACGACCATTAAAAGCTCTCGCCTTAATATCCTTGTAAATGGATTTACTAGGTCATCATCCGATGCAATCTAGGCGACAACAACCTTCCCCTCATCATACGATTTCTCGTAACAGGTGGTACTTGCACTCAATGTGTTTAATTGCCTTATGGGCTCGTGATTCCTTCAAGTTTGCAACTGCACCAATATCATCAATATAAATTGTGATATCCTTGGGCAAACTTAGAAACACTTCGAAGTCCATCTTGAAGTTTCTAGAGTCATACATATACTTTGGCTGCCTCATAGGCTCCAATTTATCATCTTTCCATGATGGAGTCCGGAGTTTGAAATATATTTCTATATAACACTCCTCCACATTATGACTCAACTTCCTAAAATTAAACACATAACCTTGAGGTGGATTTACTGCCGTCCAATCTGACTAAAAAATCCGAATCTACGTAATCCACAAGAAGCAGTGAATTTGCCCAGTAAGCTTACATATAATTTCCAGTCCTTCTCAGGCACTTCATATATGTCTTACCACAGTTCATCATTCTTGTTCCGGGTTACGTTGATACCCACTGTTCATGCGTTCAGCAAAATAGATATCCATTCTCGCGCATAGCATTCTTAAGATTAAGCTTCCTTATTCGCCGAAGCATAAGGAACCGCTTTCATCACCTTTATCTTCCTTTTGTGTCTCAAGACATATTTTCTTAGATAAAGTCACTTGCTAAAACAAGTAAGGATCGTATCAATTCATGAAGCTTGAGACAAGCATAATATCCTTTCTTGTGATCCGTATTACCGTGATCAAAAGGATATTTTTGCTCTTCTTAAGTCCTTCATTTCATACCACTTTATTATCCATACACATACGCCCGACAATACTCTTTCATTGTCTCCAATGAGCAAGATACTATCTACGTATAGTACAAGAAATACCACCACGTTTCCATCACTCTTTTCAATACACAAGACCCGTTCGATCATTGATTAGATCCATGTCACTGGATTACCTCATCAAAACGGATGTTTCATGATCTTGAAGCTTGCTTTAGTCCATGAATGGACACTTTAAGCTTACTATCAAAATGCTCTTAGCTCTTTGCAATGAATCACTCTGGTTGCTTCACATAGATGTTTCCCTTAAGACTTCCAATCAGGAAAGCTGTCTCGACATCTATTTGCTATCCCTCATATTTCATATGAGTAGCAACAAATAAAAGAGTCCGGATCAACTTAGGCATAGCTACCGGTGAACAGGTTTTCTCATAATCGAACCCTTTCTTTCTGAGTATACCTTTTCGCAACAAGCTTGCTTCCAAGGTTTTCACCTTATTCTATGATCCTCTTTTATTCTTGCATGCCCGCTTCCAATGGCTTTTATGCCATTTAGCGGTTCAACAAGCATCCAGACCTAATTTAAAATCCATCGATTCTATTTTAATATTCATTGCACTTACTAAGATTTCACATTTTAATTTTGTAGTGCAACGTCGTATCCCTGGGATAATACCATGTTTACTAGGGATCAAGTCTTACGACTTTCCCAAAACATGTATCTCACGGGTTGTCGAATAACCCTCCCACTGCGACAAGGCACTACATGTAATTGTGTATCAGACGTGACACGCGTTGCAGTTTACCTTGTGGTATATCCTCTTGTACACTTGGTACTTATACTTTGTGTTTTTCCCTCTCACTTCCTTTAGAACAATTTATACATGGGTTTATGATTTAATACATAGTCTTTTTTCAAAAATCTAGTGTTTGTGTTAACAATCACCCTTCGATCTTTTGGACTAAATAAATCACCCTTCATTTTTCTAGGATATCCCACAAACAGATAAACATTCATACGAATTACTGTTTCTAGGGCATACCCATAAAATGAATTTAGTAATTCCAAATAATTCATCATCCATCTAATCATTTCCATAAGAGTGCTACACCTTCTATCCGCCACACCATTCAGCTGGGAAATTCATTTCCGAAGGTACCTTTCTCTTACTAGATTAGAAGACTCATTATTAATTACTATTTGTCGCATCCAGGGGATAAACATGATTTAAGAGTGTACAAATTGTTCACCAACGTACCATAACAGATTACAACTCTATCTTTCATTATAATGACCATGTCATTTAAATGAAATGGAGTATCCATCTATTAATGCATAGAAACCGAAATCAAATTCTTTCTATGAAAATGTACGTAAAGACAATTTCATAAAATCAAACGTCTACACATATCATTTAATAAATAGACAACTCCCACTGCAATAGCCACTACTCTTGTAGTTTTACCCATGTCATAACAATCTTATCCTCACTTAGTAATAAACATTTAGTGATTCCAGTATCTACACACTTCGTGTCAGTAAATGCCATCACTAATCATGTTTTAAACAACTAGTGAATAAGATATAAAACTTGTTCACATTATGATGAAAATGGCTTTCCTTTGCCACATGTTTTGCCAGAAGTTTTCCACCATATACATCCTATTGTAATTCAGGTGGAACTTACTCAAAAACATCTAGGCAATTCACAAAGAATTAAATTGATCTAGGTTTCCCTTCAATTTATACTCCATGCTTTCCCAATTCATTCATCAAATTAAATCATGATCTTCTGCCTTTTAACTTACTCAAGTATCCGAAGAGTTACATGAGACCATCATATTTCTATGAACCTCTCATCTCTTCACTAGAGACTTTAATAGGCATCATGAGACGTCCCTTGTGAGAACACACGTGTATTTTCTTAAGCAGTAAAATTCAAAACCAAGATTCTTTTCTAATCATCTAATTTTGGACCAGTAAATATAATTTCTTTTAGTTAACAATAAGCGAGATAAAACCATTTGAAATTACAGAGAATCATAAATAAATATACCGATCAAATCTTCGAATTTTATCCTTTTATATTGATTCCCTCAAAACTATATAAAAATAAAATTCACCGACATCTCAAGCACCGTGAGTCTGCAAGCCACGTTAGTGTGGACGTTTACAAACCCAAACATTTACAAGAGAAGGTTTTACCCATTAATTTCATTTCTCAACCTAACTTTATGACAAAATAATTAATAGTCGGTTCCTCTTTAGCCATGCAAATAATAGCAGTGACTCCGTTGGGGAGGATACTAATTATTTACACCTAAGTGTACACCATTATTTGATCCCAAGTCCACTGCGCGAGCTTGTGTGCCTTACAGTTGGAGAAGTACACACGCGCTCGGATAGCTTCCTACAATCATCAATTATAAGTTTGTGCCAGTGAGCCCCACATAAACTCATCCGTTAGGGAGGAAGGCCTATTGCCAACACGCAAGTTCATGTGCCACATTACAAACAATAATTATGTAATGAAGTCTGTACCAGTGATCCGTGAATAAACTCATCCGTTAGGGAGGAAGGCCTATTGCCAACACGCAAGTTTACTCACATCACTTACAAACCAATAATGGAGGCAGCGGGAATTTTTACCAATCCCCTCTCCCACTTAGTTATTTAAGACCGAGGGTTTTTACATGCATATGATATTCAGAATAAAATACGCAACGCTAGCATGCTTCTATTACAGCACATAAGGCAGTAAATCACAGAGAGTCATGCATACATATATAACAATAATCAATAATTAAATCAATCATTAACAATTATATATCAACGAATTCGATTGTTCGCCACCAGGCACGAATATCAGCAAAGACTTCCAGACTATCAAATTTTTGAAATTTCCAGATTGTCCAATTTTCGAAACCATCGATATCGACCATCGATATCGTCCAGATTTATCAAAATCATCGATATCGACTAGATTGTCAAATATTCGAAAAACATCAAGATTATCAACATTCCAAAACTATCGATATCGATCGTCATATCGTCTAGATTATCAAAATCATCGATATCGACGAGCAACCATATATAACAATAATAGATAATTAAATCAATTATGTCAGTTATATATTAGGAATCAATTCAACATCCATATATAACAATAATAGACAATCAATTATAGCAGTTATATATTAGGAATTAATTCGACATCCATATATGACAATAATAGATTATTAAATCAATTATAGCAGTCATATATTAGGAATTAATTCGACATCCATATATAACAATAATATACAATCTATTATGACAGTTATATATTAGGAATTAGTTTTCCTAAAATTGGATGTCTTATCCAACACTCTAGCAATACATGCATATAATATACCAAATATAATACACAATCTAGCATGCTTCTATATAAGACAATAAATCATAGAGATCAGACATCCATATATATATATATAACAATAATAGACAATTAAATCAATTATGACAGTTATATATATTAGGAATAAAAACTCCTCTAAATTTTAATGTCTTGTCCGACACTCCTACTGTGGAATCGATGCCTTACGCAACAAGCAGGATTGCTTGTGCCCCAAGACGTCCATCGTCATATCCCACCGCCAATTATGTCAGGGAGCGCCCCAAGTGCCTTGACGAGCGCCCCTCGCCCGGACTGTCGCTCGTCCAAGGGCCTACTTGCATGGAACCAAGTTCAGCCCAATGCGCAACACCAAACTACACCAACTGTCGTTCGTAGTTCGAAACTGAAAGAACCTCAGAATCCAATCTCCACCGTTCAGAATCTACTACTGTAAGTCCTGAACATTCTGTCCAAATTACAGATCGATCCAACTGTCATTTTGTGAGAAACGGCTCTTTTCTCTCGACTGCGCAAAACAGAATCACCCAAATATCTGCTTCTGTTTTCAGCGTACTCCCAGCAAGAAAAGGCTCCAAATTCGATCTCCACCGTTCAGAATGTACATCCACAAGGTCTGAACGTGCTGACCAAATTAAAGCTTGATCCAACGATTAGTTTGTCAGAAACGGCACTTTTCCCTCGACTGCGCAAAACAGAATCGCCCAAATATCTGCTTCGGTTTTCAGCGTACACCCAGCAAGAAAAAGCTCCAAATTCGATCTCCACCATTCAGAATGTACATCCACAATTCTGAACGTGCTGACCAAATTACAGATCAATCCGACCGTTGAAACTCTGGTTATTGTCTCTGCAATATCACTACGCTGGATTTTCTCTCAAAAGTGTGATTCTATTTTTGCCCTCTCTTTCTTCCTTGCATGTGAAATTGACGAACAGTTTTCGTCGAATCCTCTCACACACAACCATGAACGAATAGATATGATATAGGGTATATATTACATAGGGATATTCATGGTTTGCGCAATAAAACCAAAACCCTAAACATGTGATCCTAATTCCGAAAAATTAATCACATAAACCCTAGCCTAACGTGTCACGCTTCACCACGAAACCGAAGCTCTGATACCAATTGTTGGCATTCGATCGTTTGGTTAACGTGACCCGTTAGGGTTCCATAAATTTCTAACAAGCAGCGGAAGCAAGTAAACATGAAACGCATTACCTTTCACCAAGGGTTGATGTAGAGGTTGAATTCTCGCTTGCAGTCTGCGCAATCTCACGAGAATAGCCATAAGTTCCTCTTCTGATGTCGGAATTGAGTGATCTTTATGCTCAGACGATCCTCTCTTCGAAGGCTTTCCATCAGTATATAATACATCAAAATTAAAGAACTGTACGATTTTATATGAATTTTGGAACATGACGAACTGCAGCAGCAAACGACCTTCCGGTCTTCTGCTGTATGTCCCAAGTCTGATCTCGACGTCGTGTGGGCGACGATCTACGAGACCTACTCAATCTGCTCTCAACCCTCATCACACGTGAATAATGAATTAGATTAGGGTTCCAGATAAGCTGAGGTGACTTATATACATGGGCTACAGCAGGGACCAGGAGGAGAAATTGGGTTGGGCCTCCATTGGGCTTAAGTATCCAAGCTTAGCCCAAAGCTTATACTTAAGTCCAATAATAATAATATATTCCACTAAAATATTATTACTGCACTACCATACCAATCCCAAAATTACGTTTTGGGCTCCTTCTTATTATGAGCCCGTTAGTCTCCCCATGTTTAAGATATACAATGTCCATTAATTAATTTAAGTTACTGACAACTCAATTAATTAATATCTCATCCAAGAGTAGTACCACTCAACCTCATTATCATGCCGGAATAAATTCCACCTGCAGGGTTTACATGATAATCCTTATGAGCTCCTCAAGGGGACATCATCAACCTATGACGGACACGGATTCCTTCTACAATCAACAGCACACCATAGAGACAGCACTACTTCCCAACTCACCGAGTTTATTGATTTAATTGCATGTAAATCTCACCCATTGATGAATCAAAGAAATACATACTGCCCTATGTGTCGAGGTTATTGTATAGGGATTAAGAGCACGAACATCCATAATAACTGAGATCAAGTTCTCCTATAAGTCAGTATAAATCGAACGATCTCAAGCGGTCCTGCTCAATACACACAAGTGCACTAATGTGATTCTATAGCCAAGACAAGCTAATACCAAACCACACTACAACCATCCCGATAGAGAGTCCCCGTCTATCTCGATTGTGAGCATCTGTTTATACTTTATAAGGAAATCGATAATATGATCTTCCGCGTGTTGTCGCACAATATATTATCTACAGTATAATGTAAGTGGACTATTGCATCGAACATATAAATAAATTATAAGATGCAATCATTTGATCATATGATTCTCATTTCAAATTAATTGTTATAACATTGTTCATACAAAAAGCTAGACTTTTAGTATACAATCCAACACATACATGTTGCCTAGGATTGCCCATTAGTTGCCCATACCCTTTGCCTAGGATTGTCCAAGCCCGTTTCCTAGGATTGCCCACGCCTGTTGCCAAGGATTGCCCATTGATTACCCATACCCGCTGCCTAAGATTGCCCACTCTCGTTGCCTAGGATTGCCCATGCCCGTTGCCCAGGATTGTCCATACCCATTGTCTAGGATTGCCCATGCCTGTTGCCTAGGATTGCACAAGCTCATTGCCTAGGATTGCCCATGGGTTGCCCACGCCGTTGCCTAGGATCGACAAAGGGTTGCCCACGCCCATTGCCTAGGATTGACCACGGGCGCCCACTCCTGTTGCCTAGGATTGCCCACGCCCGTTGCCTAGGATTTGTTGGCATTTGATCATTTGGTTAACGTGAACCGTTAGGATTCCATACGTTTCTAACATGCAGCGGAAGCAAGAAAACAAGAAACATATTACCTTTCACCTGGGTATATTGGAGAAGATGGATTCTCGCTGACAGTCTGCGCAGTCCCACTGTTTTGGGCATAACTCTCTCATCTGATATTGGATTTGAGTGATCTGCATACTAAAACGATCCTCTCTTCCATGGCTTTCTGCCAATATATCATACATTGAATTCTGAGGTCTGTAAAATTTTATAAAAATCATAGAAATTGGCAGACAGCAGCAGCAAACAACCTTCTGGTCTTCTGCTGTATTCCCAAGTCCAATCTCGACGTCGTGTGGGCGACGATCTTTGAGATCTTCTCAATCTGCTGTTTCCTGACCCCCTTCACAGTGTTAAACCTGAATTATCAATTTATTAGGGTTTCCGGACAGTTAAGATTACTTATATATGGCCTACAGTAGGGACAAGGAGGAGAAATTAGAGTTGGGCTTCCATTGGGCTTAAGTATCCAAGCTTAGCCCAAAGATTATACTTAAGTCCAATAATAATATATACCACTAAAATAATATTACTGCACTACCGTTCTAATCCCATAATTACATTATGGGCTCCTTCTTATTATGAGCCCGTTAGTCTCCCATGTTTAAGATATATAATGTCCATTAATTAATTAAGCTACTGACAACTCCATTAATTAATATTTCATCCAAGAGTAGTACCACTCAAACTCATTATCATGCCAGAATAAATCCACCTGCAGGGTTTATATGATAATCCTTATGAGCTCCTCAAGGGGACATCATAAAATTATGTCGGACACGGATTCCTTCTACAATCAACAGCACACCATAGAGATAACACTATTTCCCAACTCACCGAGTTTGTTGATTTAATATATGTAAATCTCACCCATTAATGAATCAAAGAAATAAATATTGCCCTACGTGTCGAGGTTATTGTATATCATGATGAAGAAAATATGCATCAAGATGAAGAAAAGCAGTATCATGATGAAGAAAATGAGCATCGTGATGAAGAAAATATGCATCATGATGAAGAAATGAGTATCACGATGAAAAAATTATGATGAAGAAAAATGAGCATCATGATGAAGTAAATATGCATCATGATGAAAAAAATATGAATCATGATGAAGAAAATATGAACCATGATTAAAAAAATGAGCATCGTGATGAAGAAAATGAGCATCATGATAAAGAAAATGAGCATCATGATGAAGAAAATTTAAATAAAGATGAAAAAAATATGCATCATAATGAAGAAAATGAGCATCATGATGAAGAAAATATGCATCATGATGAAGAAAATATGCATAATGATGAATAAAATATGCATCATGTTGAAGAAAATATTCATCCAGCTGAAGAAAATGAGCATCATGATGAAGAAAATGAGCATTATGATGAAGAAAATGAGCATCATGATGATGAAAATGAGCATCGTGATGAATAAAATATGCATCCTGATGAAAAAATATGCATCATGATGAAGAAAATGAGCATCATGATGAAGAACATATGCATCATGATTAAGAAAATGAGTATCGTGATGAGGAAAGTGAGCATCATGATGAAGAAAATGAGCATCATGATGAATTAAATGAGAAACATGATGAACAAAATAATATGAATCCTGATGAAGAGAATATTCATCATGATGAAGAAAATGAGCATCATGATGAAGAAAATATGCATCATGATGACGAAAATGAAAATCATGATGAGGAAAATATGCATCATGATGAAGAAAATATACATCATGAAAAAGAAAATAAGCATCTTGATGAAAAAAATGAGCATCATGATGAATAAAATGAGAATCTTGTTGAAGAAAATATGCTTCATGATGAAGAAAATTAGCATCATGATGAAGAAAATGAGCATCGTGATGAAGAAAATATGCATCATGATGAAAAAATATGCATCATGATGAAGAAAATGAGCATCGTGATGAACAAAGTATGCATCATGAAGAAAACAATATGCATCATGATGAAGAAAATGAGCATCATGATGAAGAACCTATGCACCATGATTAAGAAAATGAGTATCGTGATGAGAAAAGTGAGCATCATGATGATGAAAATGAGCATCATGATGAAGGAAATGAAAATCATGATGAACAAAATATAAATCATGATGAACAAAATATTCATCATGATGAAGAAAATGAGCATCGTGATGAAGAAAGTATGCATCATGATGACGAAAATGAAAATCATGATGAGAAAAATGTGCGTCATGATGAAGAAAATATGCATCAAGATAAAGAAAATAAGCATCTTGATGAAAAAAATGAGCCTCATGATGAATAAAATGAGAATCTTGATGAAGAAAATATGCATCATGATGAAGAAAATGAGCATCATGATGAAGAAATTGAGCACCATGATGAAGAAAATGAGCATCATGATGAAGGAAATGAGCTTCATGATGAAGAAAATATGCATCATGATGAAGAAAATGAGCATCATTATGAAGAAAATATGAATCTTGATGAATAAAATGAGCATCATGATGAAGAAATCATGATGAATAAAATGAGCATCATGTTGAAGAAAATGGGCATCGCGATGAAGAAAATATGCATCATGATGAAGAAAATGAGCATCATGATGAAGAAAATGAGCATAATGATGAAGAAAATATACATCATGATGAAGAAAATGAGCATCATGATGAAGAAAATATGCATCATGGTGAAGAAATTGAGCATCATGATGAAGAAAATGAGCATCATGATGAAAATAATTAGCATCGTGATGAAGAAAATATTTATCATAATGAAGAAAATATGAATCATGATATAGAAAATGAGCATCATGATGAAGAAAATATGCATCATGCTTAAGAAAATGAGCATCGTGATGAAGAAATGAGCATCATGATGAATGGAATATACATCATCATAAAGAAAATAAGCATCATATTGAAAATAATGAGCATGTTGATGAAGAAAATATGCATCATGATTAAGAAAATATGCATCATGATGAATAAAATGATCATCATGATTAAGAAAATGAGGATCATGATAAAGAAAATATGCATCACGATAAAGAAAATATGCATCGTGATGAAGAAAATGAGCTCATGATGAAGAAAATGAGCTTCATGATGAAGAAAATATGCATCAAGATGAAGAAAAGCAGCATCATGATGAAGAAAATGAGCATCGTGATGAAGAAAATATGCATCATGATGAAGAAAATGAGCATCATGATTAAGAAAATGAGCATCGTGATGAAGAAAATGAGCATCATGATGAAGAAAATAAGCTTCTTGATGAAGAAAATGTGCATCAAAATAAATAAAATATGCATCATGATGATGAAAATGAGCATCATGATGAAGAAAATATAAATCAAGATGAAGAAAATGAACATCGTGATGAAGAAATTTAGCATTTTGATGAAAACATGAGCATCGTTATAAAGAAAATGAGCATTGTGATGAAGAAAATATGCATCATGATTAATAAAATGTACATCGTGATGAAGAAAATAAGCATCATGATGAAGGAAATGAGAATCATAATGAAGAAAATATGAATTATGATGAAGAAAATATGCATCATGATGAAGAAAATAAGCCTCGGGATCAAGAAAATATGCATCATGATGAAGAAAATATGCATCATGATTAAGAAAATAAAAATCATGATGAAGAAAATGTGCATCATAATGAAGAAAATATGCATCTTGATAAAGAAAATGAACATCATGATGAATAAAATAAGCATCTTGATGAAGAAAATATACATTATAATGAAGAAAATATGCATCATGATGTAGAAAATGAGCATCATTATAAAGAAAATAAGCATCTTGATGAAAAAAATGAGCATCATGATGAAGAAAATATGCATCATGTTGAAGAAAATGAGCATCATGATGAAGAAAATATGCATCAAGATGAAAAAAATGAGCATCATGATGAAGAAATTTAGCATTATGATGATGAAATCATGATGAAGAAAATGAGCATCGTGATAAAGAAAATGAGCATTATGATGAAGAAAATGGGCACCGTGATGAAGAAAATATGCATCATGATTTAGAAAATATACATCATGATGAAGAAAATATGCACCATGACTAAGAAAATGAGCATCGTGATGAAGAAAATGAGCATCATGATGAAGGAAATGAGCATCATAATGAAGAAAATATGAATTCCAATGAAGAAAATATGCATCATGATGAAAATAATGAGACTCATGATGAAGAAAATGAACTTCATGATTAAGAAAATATGCATTATGTTTAAGAAAATAAAAATCATGATGAAGAAAATGTACATCATGATGCAAAAAATATGCATCATGATAAAGAAAATAAGCATCTTGATGAAGAAAATGAGCATCATGATGAAAAAATGAGCATCTAGATGAAGAAAATATGCATCATGACGAAGAAAATGAGCATCACGATGTAGGAAATGAGCATCACGAAGAAGGAAATAAGCATCATGATGAAGGAAATGAGCATCACGTTGAAGAAAATATATATCAAGATGAAGAAAATGAGTGTCATGATGAAGAAAATATGCATCATGATGAAGAAAATGAGCATTATGATGACGGAAATGAGCATCTTGAAGACGGAAATGAGCATCATGATGAATAAAATGAGCTTCGTGATGAAGAAAATATGCATCATGCTGAAGAAAATATGCATCATGATTAAAAAAATGAGCATCATGATGAATAAAATATGCATCATGATGAAGAAAATAAGCTTCATGATGAAGAAAATATGCATCAAGATGAAGAAAATGAGCATCATGATGAAGAAATTTAGCATCATGATGAACAAATCATGATGAAGAAAATGGGCATCGTGACAAAGAAAATGAGCATAATGATGAAGAAAATGGCATCGTGATGAAGAAAATATGCATAATGATTTAGAAAATATACACCATGATGAAGAAAAAGAGCATCATGATAAAGGTAATGAGCATCACGTTGAAGAAAATATGTATGAAGATGAAGAAAATGAGTGTCATGATGAAGAAAATATGCATCATGATGAAGAAAATGAGCATTATGAAGAAATAAATGAGCATCATGAAGACGGAAATGAGCATCATGATGAAGAAAATGAGCATCAAGATGAAGAAAATGTACATCGTGAAAAAGAAAATACGCATCACTATGAAGAAAATATGCATCAACATGAAGAAAATGGGCAATATGATATTGGAAATGAGCATCATGATGACGGAAATGCACATCGTGAATAAGAAAATGAGCTCAAGATGAAGAAAATGTGCATTGTAATAAAGAAAATATGCATCACGATGAAAAAATATGCATCATGTTGAAGAAAATGAGCATCATGATGAAGAAAATATGTATCATGATGAAGAAAATGAACATCTTGATTAATAAAATATGCATCGTGATGAAGAAAATTAACGTCATGATGAAGAAAATATGCATCAAGATGAAGAAAATGAGCATTACGATGAAGAAATTATGATAAAGAAAAATGAGCAACATGATGAACTAAATACGCATCATGATGAAGAAAATATGCATCATGATGAAGAAAATGATAATCATGATGAAGAAAATATGCATCATTATTAAGAAAATGAGCATCGTGATGAAGAAAATGAGCATCATGATGAAGGAAATGAGCATCATGATGAAGAAAATTTGAATATTGATTGAAAAAATAAGCATCATAATGAAGAAAATAAGCATCATGATGAAGAAAATGGGCATCATGATGAAGAAAATATGCATCATGATGAAGAAAATGAAAATCATGATTAAGATAATGTGTATAGTGATGAAGAAAATATACATCATGATAAAGAAAATAAGCTTCTTGATAAAGAAAATGAGCTGCATGATGAAGAAAATGAGCATCTTGATGAAGAAAATATGCATCATGATGAAGAAAATGAGCATATTGATGAAGAAAATATGCATCATGATGAAAAAAATATGCATCATGAAAAAGAAAATGAGCATCATGATGTAGAAAATGATGATCATGATGAAGAAAATAAGCTTCATGATGAAAAAATATGCATCAAGATGAAGAAAATGAGCATCATGATGAAGAAATTTAGCATCATGATGAAGAAATCATGATGAAGAAAATGAGCATCATGATGAAGAAAATGAGTTTCGTGATTAAGAATATATGCAACATGATGAAGAAAATATGCATCATGATGAAGAAAATGAGCATTATGATTGAGGAAATGAGCATCGTGATTAAGAAAATGAGCATCTTGATGAAGGAAATGGTCATCATGATGAAGAAAATGAGCATCATGATGAAGAAAATATAAATCATGAAGAAGAAAATATGCATCATGATGAAGAAAATGAGCTTTATGATGAAGAAAATGTGCATCAAGATGAAGAAAATGAGCTTCTTGATGAAAAAAATATACATCATGATGAATAAAATATACATCATGATGAAGAAAATGAGCATCATGATGAAGAAAATATGCATCAAGATGAAGAAAATGAGCATCATGATGAAGAAATTTAGCATCATGATGGAGAAATCAAGATGAAGAAAATGAGCATCGTGATGATGAAAATGAGCATTATGATGAAGAAAATGTGCATCGTGATGAAGAACATATGTATCATGATTTAGAAAATATGCACCATGATGAAGAAAATGAGCATCATGATGAAGAAAATATGCATCATAACTAAGAAAATGAGCATCGTGATGAAGAAAATGAGCATCATGATGAAATAAATGAGCATCATGATGAAGTCAATGAGAATCAGGACGAAGAAAATATGAATTATGATGAAGAAAATATGCATCATGATGAAGATAATGAGCCTCATGATGAAGAAAATGAGCTTCATGATTAAGAAAATATGCATTATGATTAAGAAAATGAAAATCATGATGAAGAAAATGTACATCATGATGAAGAAATTATGCATCATGATAAAGAAAATAAGCATCTTGATGAAGAAAATGAGCATCATGATGAAAAAATGAGCATCTTGATGAAGAAAATATGCATCATGATGAAGAAAATGAGCATCACGATGAAGGAAATTAGCATCACGAAGAAGGAAATAATCATCATGATGAAAGAAATGAGCATCACGTTGAAGAAAATATGTATCATGATGAAGAAAATGAGCATCATGATAAAGAAAATATGCATCATGATGAAGAAAATGGGCATTATGATGAAGGAAATGAGCATCATGAAGACGAAAATGAGCATCATGATTAAGAAAATGAGCATCAAGATGAAGAAAATGTGCATCGTGAAAAAGAAAAAACGCATCACGATGAAGAAAATATGCATCAAGATAAAGAAAATATGCATCAAGATGAAGAAAATGAGTATCATGATGAAGAAAATATGCATCATGATGAAGAAAACAAGCATCTTGATGAAGAAAATATGTATCATGATGAAGAAAATGAGCATCATGATAAAGAAAATAAGCATCTTGATGAAAAAATGAGCATCATGATGAAGAAAATGAGCATCGTGTTGAAGAAATTTAGAATCTTGATAAAGAAAATGAGCATCGTTATGAAGAAAATAAGCATCGTGATGAAAAAAATATGCATCATGATGAAGAAAAATATGCATCATGATTAATAAAATGAGCATCGTGATAAAGAAAATGAGCATCATGATAAAGGAAATGAGCATCATGATGAAGTCAATCAGAATCATGATGAAGAAAATATGAATTATGATGAAGAAAATATGCTTTAAGATGAATTGAGGTATAATGAGTTCCTAAAGGTCCGAGCAAAAGCTTGTGAGCGTTTGAGCGTCAATCGAGCCTCCACGTTTATCATGATGAAGAAAATGAGCCTCATGATGAAGAAAATATGCATCATGATGAAGACAATGAAAATCATGATGAAGAAAATGTGCATCATAATGAAGAAAATATGCATCTTGATGAAGAAAATGAGCATCATGATGAAGAAAAATAAGCATCTTTATGAAGAAAATATACATTATGATGAAGAACATGAGCATCACGAATAAGGAAATGAGCATCACAAAGAAAGAAATAAGCATCACGATTAAGGAAATGAGCATCACGATGAAGAAAATATGTATCATGATGAAAATATGAGCGTCATGATGAAAAAAATATGCATCATTATGAAGAAAATGAGCATTATGATGAAAGAAATAAGCATCATGATGACGGAAATTAACATCATGAAGAAGAAAATTAGCATAGAGATGAAACTGTGCATCGTAATAAAGAAAATATGCAACACAATGAAAAAAATAGGCATCATGATGAAGAAAATGAGCATTATGATGAAGAAAATATGCATCATGATGAATAAAATGAGCACCATGATGAAGAAATTGAGAGTCTTGAGGAAGAAAATATTCATCATGATGAAGAAAATATGCATCATGAAAAAGAAAATGAGCGCCATGATGAAGAAAATGAGCATCATGATGAAAAATATATGCATCATGATGAAGAAAATATGCATCATGATAAAGAAAATAAGAATCATGATGAAGAAAATGAGCATCATGATTAATAAAATTTGCATCGTGATGAAGAAAATGAGCATCATGATGAAGAAAATATGCATCATGATGAAGAAAATGAGCATAATGATGAAGAAAATATACATCATGATGAAGATAATGAGCATCATGATATAGAAAATATGCATCATGATGAAGAAAATGAGCATCATGATGAAGAAAATATGCATCATGATAAAGAAAATAAGCATCTTGATGAAGAAAATGAGCAGAATGATGAAGAAAATTTGTATCATGATGAAGAAAATATGTATTATGATGAAGATAATGAGCATTTTGATGAAGAAAATATGAATCATGATGAAGAAAATATGCATCATGAAAAAGAAAATGAGCATCATGATGAAGAAAATGAGCATCATGATGAATAAAATATGCATCGTATGAAGAAAATATGCATCATGATGAAGAAAATAAGCATCTTGATGAAGAAAATATACATTATGATGAAGAACATGAGCATCGCGAATAAGGAAATGAGCATCACGAAGAAAGAAATAAGCATCACGATGAAGGAAATGAGCATCACGATGAAGAAAATATGTATCATAATGAAAATACTAGCGTCAAGATGAAAAAAATATGCATCATTATGAAGAAAATGAGCATTATGATGAAAGAAATAAGCATCACGATGACGAAAATTAACATCATGAAGAAGAAAATGAGCATCGAGATGAAACTGTGCATCGTAATAAAGAAAATATGCATCACAATGAAAAAAATAGGCATCATGATGAAGAAAATGAGCATCATGATGATGAAAATGTGCATCAAGATGAAGAAAATGAGCATCAAGATGAAGAAATTGAGCATCATGATGAAGAAATCATGATGGAGAAAATGAGCATCACGATGAAGAAAATGAGCATCGTGATGAAAAAAATATGCATCATGATGAAAAAAACATGCATCAGGATGAAGAAAATGAGCATCATGATAACGAAAATATGCATCATGATGAAGAAAATGAGCATCATGATGAAGTAAATGAGCATCACGATGAAGAAATTGAGAATCATGATGAAGAAATCATGATGAAGAAAATGAGCATCATGTTGTAAAAAATGGGTATCGTGATGAAGAAAATATGCATCATGATGAAGAAAATGAGCATTTTGATGAAAAAATATGCATCATGATTAAGAAAATGAGCATCGTGATAAAAAATGAGCATCATGATGAAGAAAATATTCATCAGGATAAAGAAAAAGAGCATCATGATGAAGAAATTGAGCACCATGATGAAGAAATGAGCACTTGATGAATAAAATATGCATCATGATGAAGAAAATATGCATCATGATGAAGAAAATCAGCATCATGATGTAGAAAATATGTTTCATGATGAAGAAAATATGCATCATGATAAAGAAAATAACCATTGTGACATCATGATGAATAAAATGAGCATAATGATGAATAAAATATGCATCGTGATGAAGAAAATGAGCATCATGATGAAGAAAATATTCATCAAGCTGAAGAAAATGAGCATCATGATGAAGAAAATGAGAATCGTGATGAAGAAAATATGCATCATGATAAAAAATATGCATCATGATGAAGAAAATGAGCGTCATGATGAAGAACATATGCATCATGATTAAGAAAATGAGTATCGTGATGAGGAATGAGAGCATCATGATGAAGGAAATGAGCATCATGATGAAGGAAATGAGAATCGTGATGAACAAAATATGAATCATGATGAAGAGAATATTCATCATGACGAAGAAAATGAGCATCATGATGAAGAAAATATGCATCATAATGACATAAATGAAAATCATGATGAGGAAAATGTGCATCATGATGAAGAAAATATGCATCATGAAAAAGAAAATAAGCATCTTGATGAAAAAAATGAGCATCATGATGAATAAAATGAGAATCTTGATGAAGAAAATATGCTTCATGATGAAGAAAATGAGCATCATGATGAAGAAAATGAGCATCGTGATGAAGAAAATATGCATCATGATGAAAAAAATATGCATCATGAAGAAAAAAATATGAATCATGATGTAGAAAATATGCAACATGATTAAGAAGAAAATGAGCATCGCGATGAAGAAAATGAGCTTCATGATGAAGAAAATATACACCAGGATAAAGAAAAAAGCATCATGATGAAGAAATTGAGCACCATGATGAAGAAAATACGAATCTTGATGAATAAAATATGCATCATGATGAAGAAAATATGCATCATGAAAAATAAAATGAGCATCATGACGAAGAAAATGAACATCATGATGTAGAAAATATGCATCATGATGAAGAAAATATACATCATTATAAAGAAAATAAGCATCGTGACATCATGATGAAGAAAATGAGCATCATGATGAATAAAATATGAATCATGATGAAGAAAATGAGCATCATGACGAAGAAAATTTGCATCAAGATGAAGAAAATGAGCATCATGATGAAGAAATTGAGCACCATGATGAAGACATCATGATGAAGAAAATGAGCATCATGATGAAGAAAATGAGCATCGTGATGAAGAAAATATGCATCATGATGAAGAAAATAAGCATCATGATGAAAAAAATGAGCATTATGATGAAGAACATATGCATCATGATTAAGAAAATGAGTATCGTGATGAGGAAAGTGAGCATCATGATAAAGAAAATGAGGATCATGATGAAGGAAATGAGAATCATGTTGAACAAAATATGAATCATGATGAAGAAAATATTCATCATGATGAAGAAAATGAGCAACATGATGAAGAAAATAGCATCATGATGACGAAAATAAAAATCATGATGAGGAAAATGTGCATCATGATGAAGAAAATTTGCATCATGATAAAGAAAATAAGCATCTTGATGAAAAAAATGAGCATCATGATAAATAAAATGAGAATCTTGATGAATAAAATATTCATCATGATGAAAAAAATGAGAATCATGATGAATAAATTGAGCATGAAGAAAATGAGCATCATGATGAAGGAAATGAGCTTCATGATGAAGAAAATATGCAATATGATGAAGAAAATGAGTATCATTATGAAGAAAATATGAATCTTGATGAAAAAAATGAGTATCATGATGAAGAAAATATGCATCATGATGAAGAAATTGAGCATCATGACGAAGAAAATGAGCATCATGATGAAGATAATTACCATCGTGATGAATATAATATTCATCATAATGAAGAAAATATGTATCATGATAGAGAAAATGAGCATCATGATGAAGAAAATATGCATCATGATTAAGAAAATGAGCATCGATATGAAGAAATGAGCATCATGATGAAGAAAATATACATCATGATAAAGAAAATAAGCATCATGTTGAAGAAAATAAGCATGTTGATGAAGAAAATATGCACCATGATGAAGAAAGTATGCGTCATAATGAATAAAATGAGCATCATGATGAAGAAAATGAGGATCATGATGAAGAAAATATGCATCACGATGAAAAAAATATGCATCGTGATGAAGAAAATGAGCATCATGATGAATAGAATATGCATCATGATGAAGAAAATGAGCTTCATGATGAAGAAAATATGCATTAAGATGGAGAAAAACAGCATCATGATGAAGAAAATGAGCATCGTGATGAAGAAAATTTGCATCATGATGAAGTAAATGAGCATCATGATGAATAACATATGCATCATGATTAAGAAAATGAGCATCGTGATGAAGAAAATGAGCATCGGGCATCATGATGAAGGAAAAGAGCATCATGATGAAGGAAATATGAATCATGATTAAGAAAATGAGCATCGTGATGAAGAAAATATTCATCATGATGAAGAAAATGAGCTTCTTGATGAAGAAAATATGGATCATGATGAAGAAAATAAGCATCATGATAAAGAAAATAAGCATCTTGACGAAAAATGAGCATCTTGATGAATAAAATATTTATCATGATGATGAAAATGAGGATCATGATGAAGAAAATATGCATCAAGATGAAGAAAATGAGCATCGTGATGAAGAAATTTAGCATCTTGATGAAGAACATGAGCATCGTTATAAAGAAAATGAGCATCGTGATGAAGAAAATATGCATCATGATTTATAAAATATGCATCATGATGAAGAAAATGAGCATCATGATGAAAAAATATGCATCATGATTAATAAAATGTGCATCGTGATGAAGAAAATAAGCATCATGATGAAGGAAATGAGCATCATGATTAAGTCAATAAGAATCATGATGAAGAAAATATGAATTATGATGAAGAAAATATGCACCATGATGAAGAAAATAATCCTCATGATGAAGAAAATATGCATCATGATGAAGAAAATAAAAATCATGATAAAGAAAATGTGCATCATAATGAAGAAAATATGCATCTTGATAAAGAAAATAAGCATCATGATGAATAAAATAAACATCTTGATGAAAAAAATATACATTATAATGAAGAAAATGAGCATCACGAAGAAGAAAATAAGTTTCACGATGAAGGAAATGAGCATCACGATGAAGAAAATATGCATCATGATGAAGAAAATGAGCATTATGATATAGAAAATGAGCATCATGATGACAGAAATGAACATCATGAAGAAGATAATGAGCATCAAGATGAAGAAAATGTGGATCGTAATAAAGAAAATATGAATCACGATGAAAAAATATGCATCATGCTGAAGAAAATGAGCATCATGATGAAGAAAATATGCATCATGATTAATAAAATATGCATCGTGATGAAGAAAATGAGCGTCATGATGAAGAAAATATGCATCAAGATGAAGAAAATGAGTATCACGATGAAAAAATTATGATGAAGAAAAATGAGCATCATGATGAAGTAAATATGCATCATGATGAATAAAATATGAATCATGATGAAGAAAATGATAATTACGATGAAAAAAATATGCATCATGATTAAGAAAATGAGCATCGTGATGAAGAAATGAGCATCATGATGAAGAAAATTTGAATCAAGATGAAAAAATATGCATCATAAAGAAGAAATGAGCATCGTGATGAAGAAAATGAGCATCATGATGAAGAAAATATGCATCATGATGAAGAAAATAAAAATCATGATTAAGATAATGTGTATAATGATGAAGAAAATATGCATCATGATAAAAGAATAAGCTTGTTGATGAAGAAAATGAGCAGCATGATGAAGAAAATGAGCATCTTGATGAAGAAAATATGTATCATGATGAAGAAAATGAGCATGTTGATAAGAAAATATGCATCATGATGAAGAAAATATGCATCATGAAAAAGGAAATGAGTATCATGATGAAGAAAATGAAGATCATGATAAAGAAAATATGCATCATGATGAAGAAAATGAGCATCATGATGAATAAAATGAGCATCATGATGAATAAAATATGCATCATGATGAAGAAAATAAGCTTCATGATGAAGAAAATATGCATCAAGATGGAGAAAATTAGCATCATGATGAAGAAATTTAGCATCCTGATGAAGAAATCATGATGAAGAAAATGAGCATTATGATGAAGAAAATGAGTTTCGTGATTAAGAAAATATGCATCATGATGAATAAAATGAGCATCATGATGGATAAAATGAGCATCGTGCTTAAGAAAATGAACATCATGATGAAGGAAATGGTCATCATGATGAAGGGAATGAGCATCATGATGAAGAAAATATGAATCATGATGAAGAAAATATGCATCATGATGAAGAAAATGAGCTTCATGATGAAGAAAATGGGCATCTTGATGAAGAAAATATGCATCATTATGTAGAAAATGAGCATCATGATGAAGAAAATATGCATCAAGACGAAAAAATGAGCATCATGATGAAGAAATTTAGCATTATGATGAAGAAATCATGATGAAGAAAATGAGCATTGTGATAAAGAAAATGAGCATTATGATGAAGAAAATGGGCACCGTGATGAAGAAAATATGCATCATGATTTATAAAATATACACCATGATGAACAAAATGAGCATCATGATGAAGAAAATATGCATCAAGACTATGAAAATGAGCATCGTGATGAAGAAAATGAGCATCATGACGAAGGAAATGAGCATCATGATTAAGAAAATATGAATTGCGATGAAGAAAGTCTGCATCATGATGAAGATAATGAGCCTTATGATGAAGAAAATGAACTTCATGATTAAGAAAATATGCATTATGATTAAGAAAATGAAAATCATGACGAAGAAAATGTACATCATGATGAAGAAATATGCATCATGATAAATAAAATAAGCATTATGATGAAAAATGAGCATCTTGATGAAGAAAATATGCATCATGACGAAGAAAATAAGCATCACGATGAAGGAAATGAGCATCATGAAGAAGGAAATAAGCATCATGATGAAGGAAATGAGCATCACGTTGAAGAAAATATGTATCTTGATGAAGAAAATAAGCATCATGATGAAGAAAATATGCATCATGATGAAGAAAATGAGCATTATGATGAAGGAAATGAGCATCATGAAGATAGAAATGAAAATCATGATGAAGAAAATGAGCATCATGATGAAGAAAATTTGCATCGTGAAAAGAAAATACGCATCACGATGAAGAAAATATGCATCAAGATGAAGAAAATGAGCATTATGATATTAGAAATGAGCATCATGATGACGGAAATGAACATCATGAATAAGAAAATGAGCTCAAGATGAAGAAAATGTGCATCGTAATAAAGAAAATATACATCACGATGAAAAAAATATGCATCATGTTGAAGAAAACGAGCATCATGATGAAGAAAATATGCATCATGATGAAGAAAATGAGCATCATGATCAATAAAATATGCATCGTGATGAAGAAAATTAGCGTCATGATGAAGAAAACATGCATCAAGATGAAGAAAATTAGCATTACGATAAAGAAATTATGATTAAAAAAATGAGCATCATGATGAAGTAAATACGCATCATGATGAAGAAAATATGCATCATGATGAAGAAAATGAGAGTCATGATGAATAAAATATGCATCATTATTAAGAAAATGAGCATCGTGATGAAGAAAATGAGCATCATGATGAAGAAAATGAGCATCATGAAGAAGAAAATTTGAATCATGATGAAAAAAATATGCATCATAATAAAAAAATGAGCATCATGATGAAGAAAATGAGCATCATGATGAAGAAAATATGCATCATGATAAAGAAAATGAAAATCATGATTAAGATAATGTGTATAGTGATGAAAAAAATATACATCATGATAAACAAAATAAGCTTCTTGATGAAGAAAATGTGCAGCATGATGAAGAAAATGAGCATCTTGATAAAGAAAATATGCATCATGATGAAGAAATGAGCATGTTGATGAAGAAAATATGCACCACGATGAAAAAAATATGCATCATGAAAAAGAAAATGAGCATCATGATGTAGAAAATGAGGATCATGATGAAGAAAATATGCATCATGATGAAGAAAATGTGCATCATGATGAAGAAAATGAGCATCATGATGAATTAAATATGTATCATGATGAAGAAAATAAGCTTCATGATGAAGAAAATATGCATCAAGATGAAGAAAATGAGCATCATGATGAAGAAATTTAGCATCATGATGAAGAAAATGAGCATCGTGAAGAATAAAATGAGCATTATGATGAAGAAAATATGCATCGTGATGAAGAAAATATGTATCATAATTTAGAAAATATGCACCATGATTAAGAAAATGAGCATCATGATGAAGAAAATATGTATCATGACTAAGAAAATTAGCATCGTGATGAAGAAAATATGCATCATGATAAAGAAAATGAGCATCATGATGAAGTCAATGAGAATTAGGACGAAGAAAATATGCATCATGATGAAGATAATGAGCCTCATGATGAAGAAAATGAGCTTCATGATTAAGAAAATATGCATTATGATTAAGAAAATGAAAATCATGATGAAGAAAATGTACATCATGATGAAAAAATATACATCATGATAAAGAAAATAAACATCATGATGAAGAAAATGAGCATCACACTGAAGGAAATGAGCATCACGAAAAAAGAAATAATCATCATGATGAAGGAAATGAGCATCACGTTGAAGAAAATATGTATCATGATGAAGAAAATGAGTGTCATGATGAAGAAAATATGTATCATGATGAAGAAAATGAGCATTATGATGAAGGAAATGAGCATCATGAAGACAAAAATGAGCATCATGATGAAGAAAATGAGCATCAAGATGAAGGAAATGTGCATCGTGAAAAAGAAAAAACGCATCACGATGAAGAAAATATGCATCAAGATGAAGAATATATGCATCAAGATGAAGAAAATGAGCATCATGATGAAGAAAATATGCATCATGATGAAGAAAATAAACTTTTTGATGAAGAAAATATGCATCATGATGAAGAAAATGAGCATCATGATAAAGAAAATAAGTATCTTGATGAAAAAATGAGAATCATGATGAAGAAAAGGAGCATCGTGATGAAGAAATTTAGCATCTTGATAAAGAAAATGAGCATCGTTAAGAAGAAAATAAGCATCGTGATGAAGAAAATATGCATCATGATTTAGAAAATATGCATCATGATGAAGAAAATGAGCATCATGATAAAAAAATATGCATCATGATTAATAAAATGAGCATCGTGATGAAGAAAATGAACATCATGATAAAGGAAATTAGCATCATGATGAAGTCAATGAGAATCATGAAGAAGAAAATATGAATTATGATGAAGAAAATATGCTTTGACATGAATTGAGGTGTAATGAGTTCCAAAAGGTCCGAGCAAAAGGTTGTGACCGTTTGAGCCTTAATCTTGCCTCCACGGTTATCATGATGAAGAAAATGAGCCTCATGATGAAGAAAATGTGCATCATGATGAAGAAAATGTGCATCATAATGAAGAAAATATGCATCTTGATGAAGAAAATGAGCATCATGATTAAGAAAATAAGCATCTTGATGAAAAAAATATGTATCATGATGAAAAAATGAGCGTCATGATGAAAAAAATGTGCATCATTATGAAGAAAATGAGCATTATGATGAAGGAAATGAGTATCATGATGACGGAAATGAACATCATGAAGAAGACAATGAGCATCAAGACGAAGAAAAATATGCATCATAATAAAGAAAATATGCATCACAATGAAAAAAATATGCATCATGATGAAGAAAATGTGCATCGTGATAAAGAAAATATGCATCATGATGAAAAAGATGAGCATCATGAAATATGCATAATGATAAAGAAAATAAGCATCATGATGAAGAAAATGAGCACCATGATGAAGAAATTGAGATTCTTGAGGAAGAAAATATTCATCATGATGAAGAAAATATTCATCATGAAAAAGAAAATGAGCGTCATGATGAAGAAAATGACCATCATGATGAAAAATATTTGCATCATGATGAAGAAAATATGCATCATGATAAAGAAAATAATCATCATGATGAACAAGATGAGCATCATGATTAATAAAATTTTCATCATGATGAAGTAAATGAGCGTCGTGATGAAGAAAATATGCATCAAGATGAAGAAAATGAGCATCATGATGAAGAAAATATGCATCATGATAAAGAAAATAAGCATCATGATTAATAAAATATGCATCGTGATGAAGAAAATTAGCGTCATGATGATGAAAATATGCATCAAGATGAAGAAAATGAGCATTACGATGAAGAAATTATGATGAAGAAAAATGAGAATCATGATGAAGTAAATACGCATCATGATAAAGAAAATATGCATCATGATAAAGAAAATGAGAATCATGATAAAGAAAATATGCATCATTATTAAGAAAATGAGCATCATGATGAAGGAAATGAGCATCATGATGAAAAAAATTTGAATCATGATGAAAAAATATGCATCATAATGAAAAAAATGAGCATCATGATGAAGAAAATGAGCATCATGATGAAGAAAATATGCATCATGTTAAAAAAAATGAAAAACATGATTAAGATAATGTGTATAGTGATGAAGAAAATATACATCATGATAAAGAAAATAAGCTTCTTGATGAAGAAAATGAGCAGTATGATGAAGAAAATGAGCATCTTGATAAAGAAAATATGCATAATGATGAAGAAAATGAGCATGTTGATGAAGAAAATATGCACCACGATGAAAAAAATATGCATCATGAAAAAGAAAATGAGCATCATGATGTAGAAAATAAGGATCATGATGAAGAAAATATACATCATTATGAAGAAAATGTGCATCGTGATGAAGAAAATGAGCATCATGATGAATTAAATATGTATCATGATGAAGAAAATAAGCTTCATGATGAAGAAAATATGCATCAAGATGAAGAAAATCAGCATCATGATGAAGAAATTTAGCATCATGATGAAGAAAATGAGCATTGTGAAGAAGAAAATGAGCATTATGATGAAGAAAATGTGCATCGTGATGAAGAAAATATGTATCATGATTTAGAAAATATGCACCATGATGAAGAAAATGAGCATCATGATGAAGAAAATATGTATCATGACTAAGAAAATTAGCATCGTGATGAAAAAAATGTGCATCATGATGAAAGAAATGAGCATCATGATGAAGTCAATGAGAATCAGGACGAAGAAAATATGCATCGTGATGAAGATAATGAGCCTTATGATGAAGAAAATGAGCTTCATGATTAAGAAAATATGCATTATGATTAAGAAAATGAAAATCATGATGAAGAAAATGTACATCATGATGAAGAAAATATGCATCATGATAAAGAAAATAAGCATCATGATGAAGAAAATGAGCATCACGCTGAAGGAAATGAGCATCACGAAGAAGGAAATAATCATCATGATGAAGGAAATGAGCATCACGTTGAAGAAAATATGTATCATGATGAAGAAAATGAGCGTCATGATAAAGAAAATATGCATCATGATGAAGAAAATGAGCATTATGATGATGGAAATGAGCATCATGAAGACAAAAATGAGCATCATGATGAAGAAAATGAGCATCAAGATGAAGGAAATGTGCATCGTGAAAAAGAAAAAACGCATCACGATGAAGAAAATATGCATCAAGATAAAGAATATATGCATCAAGATGAAGAAAATGAGCATCATGATGAAGAAAATATGCATCATGATAAAGAAAATAAACTTTTTGATGAAGAAAATATGCATCATGATGAAGAAAATGAGCATCATGATAAAGAAAATAAGCATCTTGATGAAAAAATGAGAATCATGATGAAGAAAATGAGCATCGTGATGAAGAAATTTAGCATCTTGATAAAGAAAATGAACATCGTTAAGAAGAAAATAAGCATCGTGATGTAGAAAATATGCATCATGATTTAAAAAATATGCATCATGATGTAGAAAATGAGCATCATGATGAAGAAAATATGCATCATGATTAATAAAATGAGCATCGTGATGAAGAAAATGAACATCATGATAAAGGAAATGAGCATCATGATGAAGTCAATGAGAATCATGAAGAAGAAAATATGAATTATGATAAAGAAAATATGCCTTGAGATGAATTGAGGTGTAATGAGTTCCTAATGGTCCGAAAAAAAGCTTGTGAGCGTTTGAGCCTCAATCGTGCCTCCACGGTTATCATGATGAAGAAAATGAGCTCATGATGAAGAAAATGTGCATCATGATGAAGAAAATATGCATCATGATGAACAAAATGAAAATCATGATGCTCATTTTCTTCATCATGATGCATATTTTCTTCATCGCGATGCCCATTTTCTTCAACATGATGCTCATTTTATTCATCATGATTTCTTCATCATGATGCTCATTTTAATCATCAAGGTTCATATTTTCTTCATAATGATGCTCATTTTCTTCATCATGATGCATATTTTCTTCATCATGAAGCTCATTTCCTTCATCATGATGCTCATTTTCTTCATCATGGTGCTCAATTTCTTCATCATGATGCTCATTTTCTTCATCATGATGCATATTTTCTTCATCAAGATTCTCATTTTATTCATCATGAGGCTCATTTTTTCATCAAGATGCTTATTTTCTTTATCATGATACATATTTTCTTCATCATGACGCACATTTTTCTCATCATGATTTTCATTTTTGTCATCATGATGCATACTTTCTTCATCACGATGCTCATTTTCTTCATCATGATGAATATTTTGTTCATCATGATTTATATTTTGTTCATCATGATTTTCATTTCCTTCATCATGATGCTCATTTTCATCATCATGATGCTCACTTTCCTCATCACGATACTCATTTTCTTAATCATGGTGCATAGGTTCTTCATCATGATGCTCATTTTCTTCATCATGATGCATATTGTTTTCTTCATGATGCATATTTTGTTCATCACGATGCTCATTTTCTTCATCATGATGCATATTTTCTTCATCACGATGCTCATTTTCTTCATCATGATGCTCATTTTCTTCATCATGAAGCATATTTTCTTCATCAAGATTCTCATTTTATTCATCATGATGCTCATTTTTTTCATCAAGATGCTTATTTTCTTTTTCATGATGTATATTTTCTTCATCATGATGCATATTTTCCTCATCATGATTTTTATTTTCGTCATCATGATGCATATTTTCTTCATCATGATGCTCATTTTCTTCATCATGATGAATATTCTCTTCATCAGGATTCATATTATTTTGTTCATCATGTTTCTCATTTACTTCATCATGATGCTCATTTTCTTCATCATGATGCTCACTTTCCTCATCACGATACTCATTTTCTTAATCATGATGCATATGTTCTTCATCATGATGCTCATTTTCTTCATCATGATGCATATTTTTTCATCAGGATGCATATTTTATTCATCACGATGCTCATTTTCATCATCATGATGCTCATTTTCTTCATCATAATGCTC
This sequence comes from Pogostemon cablin, assembly GCA_023678885.1. NCBI lineage: Eukaryota > Viridiplantae > Streptophyta > Magnoliopsida > Lamiales > Lamiaceae > Pogostemon > Pogostemon cablin. Next base: position 21,517,303 of record CM042993.1, on the reverse strand, counting down.
ATTTTCTTCATCATGATGCTCATTTTCTTCAGCTGGATGAATATTTTCTTCATCATGATGCATATTTTATTTATCATTATGCAATTTTCTTCATCATGATGCATATTTTCTTCATCATGATGCTCATTTTCTTCATTATGATGCATATTTTTTTCATCTTTATTCAAATTTTCTTCATCATGATGCTCATTTCCTTTATCATGATGCTCATTTTCTTCATCACGATGCTCATTTTTTTAATCATGGTTCATATTTTCTTCATCATGATTCATATTTTTTTCATCATGATGCATATTTACTTCATCATGATGCTCATTTTTCTTCATCATAATTTTTTCATCGTGATACTCATTTCTTCATCTTGATGCATATTTTCTTCATCACGATGCATGTTTTATTGATCATGATGCTAATTTTCTTCATCATGATGCATATTTTCTTCATCTTGATGCTCATTTTCTTCTTCATGATGCTCATTTTCTTCTTCATGATGTTCATTTCCGTCATCATGATGCTCATTTTCTATATCATAATAATGCTCATTTTCTTCATCATGATGTATATTTTCTTCATCATGACGCTCATTTACTTCATCATGATACATATTTTTTTCATCGTGATGCTCATTTCCTTCATCGTGGCGCTTATTTTCTTCTTCGTTATGCTCATTTTCTTCATCGTGATGCTGATTTTCTTCATCATAATGTATATTTTCTTCACCAAGATGCTTATTTTATTCATCATGATGCTCATTTTCTTTATCAAGATGCATATTTTTTTCATTATGATGCACATTTTCTTCATCATGATTTTTATTTTCTTCATCATGATGCATATTTTCTTCATCATGATGCATATTTTCTTGATCCTGAGGCTTATTTTCTTTATCATGATGCATATTTTCTTCATCATAATTTATTTTTTCTTCATCATGATTCTCATTGACTTCATCATAATGCTCACTTTCTTCATCACGATATATATTTTATTCATCACGATGCTCACTTTCTTCATCACGATGCTCACTTTCTTTATAACGATGCTCATGTTTTTCATCAAGATGCTAAATTTCTTCATCACGATGCTCATTTTCTTCATTTTGATGCATATTTTCTTCATCATGATGCTCATTTTCATCATTATGATGCATAGTTTATTCATCATGATGTATATTTTATTCATCATGATGCTCATTTTTCGTCAAGATGCTTATTTTCTTTATCATGATGCTCATTTTTTTCATCATGATACATATTTTCTTCATCAAGAAGCTCATTTTCTCCATCATGATGCACATTTTCTTCATCACGATGCTTATTTTCTTAATCAAGATTCATATTTCCTTCATTATGATGCTCTTTTCCTTTATCATGATGCCCATTTCCTTCATCATGATGCTCATTTTCTTCATCACGATGCTCATTTTCTTCATCATGATGCAGCTTTTCTTCATCTTAATGCATATTTTCTTCATCATGAAGCTCATTTTCTTCATCATGATGCTCATATTCTTCATCACGATGCATATTTTCTTCATCATGATCCTCATTTTCTTAATCATGATGATCATTTTATTCATCATGATGCATATTTCCTTCATCATGGTGAATATTTTCTTCATTAACATGCTCATTTTCATCAACATGATGCTTATTTTCTTTATCATGATGTATATTTCATTCATCATGATGCTCATTTCTTCATCACAATGCTTATTTTCTTAAGCATGATTCATATTTTCTTCATCATGATGCTCATTTTCTATACATGATACATATTTTCTTCATTATGATGAATATTTTCTTCATCACGATGCTAATTATTTTCATCATGATGCTCATTTTCTTCATCATGATGCTCATTTTCTTCATCATGATGCATATTTTCTTCATCATGATGCTCATTTTCTTTATCAAGATGCACATTTTCTTCATAATGATACTCATATCTTAATCATGATGCATCTTTTCTTCATCATGAAGCTCATTTCCTTCATCATGAGGCTCATTTTCTTCATCATGAAGCTCATTTCCTTCATCATGATGCTCATTTTATTCATCATGATGCATATTTTATTCATCAAGATTCTCATTTTATTCATCATGATGCTCATTTTTTTCATCAAGATGCTCATTTTTTTATCAAGATGCAAATTTTCTTCATCTTAATGCACATTTTCGTCATCATGATTTTCATTTTCGTCATCATGATGCATATTTTCTTCATTATGTTGCTCATTTTCTTCATCATGATGAATATTTTCTTCATCATGATTCATATTTTGTTCAACAAGATTCTCATTTCTTTCATCATGATCCTCATTTTCTTTATCATGATGCTCACTTTCCTCATCACGATACTCATTTTCTTAATCATGATGCATATGTTCTTCATCATGATGCTCATTTTATTCATCATGATGCATATTTTTTCATCATGATGAATGTTTTCTTCATCACGATACTCATTTTCTTCATCATGATGCATTTTCTTCATCATGATGTCTTCATCATGATGCTCAATTTCATCATCATGATGCTCATTTTCTTCATCTTGATGCATATTTTCTTCATCATGATGCTCATTTTCTTCATCACGGTTCATATTTTATTCATCATGATGTCACGATGCTTATTTTCTTTATCATGATGTATATTTTCTTCATCATGGTGCTCAATTTCTTCATCATGATGCTCTTTTTCTTTATCCTGATGCATATTTTCTTCATCATGAAGCTCATTTTCTTCATCACGATGCTCATTTTCTTCTTAATCACGTTGCATATTTTCTTCATCATGATGCTCATTTCTTCATCATGATGCATATTTTCTTCATCGCGATGCCCATTTTCTTCAACATGATGCTCATTTTCTTCATCATGATTTCTTCATCATGATGCTCATTTTATTCATCAACATTCATATTTTCTTCATAATGATGCTCATTTTCTTTATTATGATGCATATTTTCTTCATCATGAAGCTCATTTCCTTCATCATGGTGCTCATTTTCTTCATCATGATGCTCAATTTCTTCATCATGATGCTCATTTTCTTAATCATGATGCATATTTTCTTTATCAAGATTCTCATTTTATTCATCATGAGGCTCATTTTTCATCAAGATGCTTATTTTTTTTATCATGATGCATATTTTCTTCATCATGCCGCATATTTTCCTCATCATGATTTTCATTTTCGTCATCATGATGCATATTTTCTTCATCACGATGCTCATTTTCTTCATCATGATGAATATTTTGTTCATCATGATTCATATTTTGTTCATCATGATTTTCATTTCCATCATCATGATGCTCATTTCCTCATCACGATACTCATTTTCTTAATCATGATGCATAGGTTCTTCATCCTGATGCTCATTTTCTTCATCATGATGCATATTTTTTTTCTTCATGATGCATATTTTATTCATCACGATGCTCATTTTCTTCATCATGATGCTCATTTTCTTCATCATGAAGCATATTTTTTTCATCAAGATTTTCATTTTATTCATCATGATGTTCATTTTTTTCATCAAGATGCTTATTTTCTTTTTCATGATGTATATTTTCTTCATCATGATGCACATTTTTCTCATCATAATTTTTACTTTCGTCATCATATTGCATATTTTCTTCATCATGATGCTCATTTTTTCATCATGATGAATATTCTCTTCATCATGATTCATATTTTGTTCATCATGATTCTCATTTCCTTCATCATGATGCTCATTTCCTTCATCATGATGCTCACTTTCCTCATCACGATACTTATTTTCTTAATCATGATATATATGTTCTTCATCATGATGCTCATTTTCTTCATCATGATGCATATTTTTCATCAGGATGCATATTTTATTCATCACGATGCTCATTTTCGTCATCATGATGCTCATTTTCTTCATCATGATTCTCATTTTCTTAATCATGATGCTCATTTTCTTCAGCTTGATGAATATTTTCTTCATCATGATGCTCATTTTTTTCATCACGATGCATATTTTATTCATCATTATGCTCATTTTATTCATCATGATGTCACGATGGTTATTTTCTTTATCATGATGCATATTTTCTTCATCATGAAGCATATTTTCTACATCATGATGCTGATTTACTTCATCATGATGCTCATTTTATTTTTCATGATGCATATTTTCTTCATCACAATGCATATTTTATTCATCAAGATGCTCATTTTCTTCATCATGGTGCTAAATTTCTTCATCATGATGCTCTTTTTCTTTATCCTGATGCATATTTTCTTCATCATGATGCACATTTTTTCATCACGATGCTCATTTTCTTAATCATGATGCATATTTTTTTATAAAAATGCTCATTTTCTTCTTCACGATGCATATTTTCTTCATCACGATGCCCATTTTCTTCAACATGATGCTCATTTTATTCATCTTGATGCATATTTTCTACATCATGATGCTCATTTTCTTTATCATGATGTATATTTTCTTCATCATGATGCATATTTTCTACATCATGATGCTCATTTTCTTCATCATGACGCTTATTTTATTTTTCATGATGCATATTTTCTTCATCATGATGCATATTTTATTCATCAAGATGCTCATTTTCTTCATCATGGTGCTCAATTTCTTCATCATGATGCTCTTTTTCTTTATCCTGATGCTTATTTTCTTCATCATGATGCCCATTTTCTTCATCATGAGGCATATTTTCTTCATCATGAAGTTCATTTCCTTCATCATGATGCTCATTTTCTTTATCATGATGCTCAATTTCTTCATCGTGATACTCATTTTCTTCATCATGATGCATATTTTCTTCATCAAGATTTTCATTTTATTCATCATGATGCTCATTTTTTTCATCAAGATGCTTATTTTCTTTATCATGATGCATATTTTCTTCATCATGATTCATATTTTCGTCATCATGATGCATATTTTCTTCATCATGATGCTCATTTCTTCATCATGATGCTCATTTTCTTCATCTTGATGAATATTTTCTTCATCATGAAGCTTATTTTCTTCATCATGATGCATATTTTATTCATCATGATGCTCAATTTTTTCATCATGATGCTCATTTTCTTCATCATGATGGATATTTTCTTCATCATAATTTTCATTTTCTTCATCATAATGCTCATTTTCTTCTAAATAATGCATATTTTCTTCATCATGATGCATATTTTCTTCATCAACATGCTCATTTTCTTCATCATGATGCATATTTTCTTCATCAAGATGCTCATTTTCTTTATCATGCGGCTCATTTTCTTCATCAAGAAGCTTATTTTCTTTATTATGATGCATATTTTCTTCATCATTAAACACATTATCTTAATCATGATTTTCATTTTCTTCTTCATGATGCATATTTTCTTCATCATGATGCTCATATTCTTCATCATGATGCTCATTTTCTTTATTATGATGCATATTTTTTCATCATGATTCAAATTTTCTTCATCATGATGCACATTTTCTTCATCATGATTCTCATTTTCTTCATCACGATGCTCATTTTCTTAATAATGATGCATATTTTCTTCATCATGATTCTCATTTTCTTTATCATGATGCATATTTTCTTTATCATGACGCATATTTACTTCATCATGATGCTCATTTTTCTTCATCATAATTTCTTCGTTGTGATGCTCATTTTATTCATCATGATGCTCATTTTCTTCATCATGATACTTATTTTCTTCATCATGATCCACATTTTCTTCATCATGAAGCTTATTTTTTTCATCATTATGTATATTTTATTCATCATGATGCTCATTTTCTTCAACATAATGCTCATTTTCTTCATCATGATGATGATCCTAATTTTCTACATCATGATGCTCATTTTCTTTTTCATGATGCATATTTTTTTCATCATGATGCATATTTTCTTCATTAACATGCTCATTTTCTTCATCATGATGCATATTTTATTCATCAAGATGCTCGTTTTCTTCATCATGCTGTCATTTCCTTCATCGTAATGCTCATTTTTCTTTATCATGATGCATATTTTCTTTATCATGATGCGTATTTTCTTCATCATGATGCATATTTTCTTCATCATGATGCTCATTTTCTTCATTATGATGCATATTTTTTTCATCATGATGCAAATTTTCTACATCATGATGCTCATTTCCTTCATCATGATGCTCATTTTCTTCATCATGATCCTCATTTTCTTAATCAGGATGCATATTTTCTTCATCATGATTCTCATTTTCTTCATCATGATGCATATTTTCTTTATCATGATGCATATTTACATTATCATGATGCTCATTTTTCTTCATCTTAATTTCTACATCGTGATGCTCATTTTATTCATCATGATGCTCATTCTTTTCATCATAATGCTCATTTTCTTCATTATGATGCATATTTTCTTCATCATAATGCTCTTTTTCTTCATCATGATTCTCATTTTCCTTATCAAGAAGTATATTTTCTTCATTATGATGCATATTTTCTTGATCATAATTCATTTTCTTCATCATGATGCATATTTTTTTTCGTCATGATGCTCATTTTCTTCATCATGATGCATATTTTCTTCATCATGATGCATATTTTCTTCATCATAATTCGTATTTTCTTTATCATGATTCTCATTGACTTCATCATGATATTCATTTCCTTCATCATGATGCTCATTTTCTTCATCACGATGCTCATTTTATTAATCATGATGAATATTTTCTTCATCATGATGCTCATTTTCTTCATCATGATGCATATTTTATAAATCATGATGCATATTTTCTTCATCACGATGCTTATTTTCTTCATAACGTTGCTCATTTTCTTCATCATGATGCTCAGTTTTTCATCATGATGCATATTTTATTCATCATGATGCTCATTTTCTTCATCTTGATGCATATTTTATTCATCTTACGCTCATTTACTTCATCACGATGCATATTTTATTAATCATGATGCTCATTTTCTTTATCATGATGCATATTTTCTTCATCATGATTCTCATTTTCTTCAACATGATGCATATTTTTTCATCGTGATGCATATTTTCTTTATTACGAAGCAAATTTTCTTAATCTTGATGCTCATTTTCTTCTTCATGATGTTCATTTCCGTCATCATGATGCTCATTTCCTATATCATAATGCTCATTTTCTTCATCATGATGCATATTTTCTTCATCATGACGCTCATTCTCTTCATCACGATACATATTTTCTTCATCGTGATGCTCATTTCCTTCATCGTGATGCTTATTTTCGTCTTTGTGATGCTCATTTCCTTCATCATGATGCTCATTTTCTTCTTCGTGATGCTCATTTCCTTCATCGTGATGCTCATTTTCTTCATCATATTGTATATTTTCTTCATCAATATGCTTATTTTCTTCATCATGATGCTCAATTTCTTTATCAAGAATCATATTTTCTTAATTATGATGCATATTTTCTAGATCATGATTTTCATTTTGTTCATCATGATGCATATTTTCTTCATCATGATGCTCATTTTCTTCATCATGGGGCTTATTTTCTTCATCATGATGCATATTTTCTTTATCATGATGCATATTCACTTCAACATGATGCTCATTTTTCTTCATCATAATTTCCTCATCGTGATGCTCATTTTATTCATCATGATGCTCATTTTTTCATCATGATGCTCATTTTCTTAATCATTATGCATATTTTGTTCATCATGATCCTCATTTTCTTCGTCGAGAAGCTTATTTTCTTTATTATGATGCATATTTTCTTCAATATTATAACATTATCTTAATCATGATTTTCATTTTCTTCATCATGATGCATATTTTCTTCATCATGATGCTCATTTTCTTCATCATGATGCTCATTTTGTTCATTATGATGAATATTTTTTTCATCGTGATTCAAATTTTCTTAATCATGATGCTCATTTCCTTCATCATGATGCTCATTTTCTTCATCACGATGCTCATTTTATTAATCATGATGCATATTTTCTTCATCACGATGCTCATTTTCTTCATAACGATGCTCATTTTCTTCATCAAGATGCTAAATTTCTTCATCACGATACTCATTTTCTTCATCTTGATGCATATTTTCTTCATCATGATGCTCATCTTTTTCATCATGATGCATATTTTATTCACTATGATGCTCATTTTTTCATCAAGATGCTTATTTTCATTTTCATGATGCTCATTTTCTTTATCATGATGAATATTTTCTTAATCAAGAAGCTCATTTTCTTTATCATAATGCACATTTTCTTCGTCATGATGCTTATTTTCTTCATCATGAAGCATATTTTCTTCATCATGATTCATATTTCCTTCATTATGATGCTTATTTCCTTCATCATGTGCTCATTTTCTTCATCATGATACTCATTTTCTTCATCATGATGCTCATTTTATTCATCATGATGCATATTTTCTTAATCACAAAGATCATTTTCTTCATCATAATGCTCATTTTCTTTATAATGATTTCTTCATCATGATGCTCATTTTCTTCATCTTGATGCATATTTTTTTCATCATGAAGCTTATTTTCTTCATAATGATGAATATTTTATTCATCATGACGCTCATTTTTTTCATCATGATGCTCATTTTCTTCATCATGATACATATTTTCTTCATCATGATCCTCATTTTCTTCATATTGATGCTCATTTTCTTTTTAATGATGCATATTTTCTTCATCATGATGCATATTTCTTCATCAACATGCTCATTTTCTACATCATGTTGCATATTTTCTTCATCAACATGCTCATTTTTTCATCATGCTGCTCATTTTCTTCATCAAGAAGCTTATTTTCTTTATCATGATGTATATTTTCTTCATCATTATACACATTATCTTAATCATGATTTTCATTTTCTTCATCATGATGCATATTTTCTTCTCATGATGCTCATTTTCTTCATCATGATGCTCATTTTCTTTATTATGATGCATATTTTTTTCATCATGATTCAAATTTTCTTCATCATGATGCTCATTTCCTTCATCATGATGCTCATTTTCTTCATCACGATGCTCATTTTCTTAATTATGATGCATATTTTTTTCACCATGATTCTCATTTTCTTCATCATGATGCATATTTTCTTTATCA